>CAKAJA020000157.1:300000-445000 GCA_916610235.2 Lasioglossum morio | reverse complement strand
AATTTTTTAAACTAATTCAAAGATGCAAATAAAACAATATTTGACATATTGCATTAATTCACATAATAATTTGTTATTTTATAGCATATAAAGCGTGCCCAACCGGCATCCTGATACTTTCGCAAATCCACCAAATCGGTTTCTAGGAAAAAAAAGGGTGTGGGAATTTCGGTAATCCATTTCTGCCCAGCGCAAACATGTTCAGAAAGGATCACCCTAATAGTACAGACCAAAATTTACACCCGCCGTTTACCCGCGGATTTTTAAACACGCAAATAAGTAAACGATGACTTGTAACTCCGTACATTATTTCAATTTTTCTCAAAAAATACTCATCCGAGAGCGTTGAAACTTCGTAAAACAGCATTAAACGCGGTATTATACAGGGATCTAACATTTAGAATCGTCCAAAACAGCCAGGAAAAAAGTTTACTCTTCATCGGTTTCTAAGAAAAAAAAAAAGGGTGTGGGAATTTCGTTAATCCATTTCTGCCCAGCGCAAACATGTTCAGGAAGGATCACCCTAATAGTACAGACCAAATTTTACACTCGCCGTTTACCCGCGGATTTTTAAACACACAAATAAGTAAACGATGACTTGTAACTCCGTACATTATTTCAATTTTTCTCAAAAAATACTCATCCGAGAGCGTTGAAACTTCGTAAAACAGCATTAAACGCGGTATTATACAGGGATCTAACATTTAGAATCGTCCAAAACAGCCAGGAAAAAAGTTTACTCTTGATCGGTTTCTAAGAAAAAAAAAGGGTGTGGGAATTTCGTTAATCCATTTCTGCCCAGCGCAAACATGTTCAGGAAGGATCACCCTAATAGTACAGACCAAAATTTACACCCGCACCGACCACCGTACCGAGTGATGCCCACTTGGACGCCGACCGATTGGACGGCGGGCCAATTGGACGCGTTCCTTTTGGACGGCGGACCAATTGGACGCGTTCCTGTTGGACGGCGGGCCAATCGGACGCGTTCCTTTTGGACGCCGGGCCGATTGGACGCGTTCCTTTTGGACGCCGTGCTGATTTGCATTCGTGGCACTTGACGACATATGTTTTAAAATCATTGATTTTGGAAGTCTGCAGATGGTGGTATTGTTGGTCAATTCAAATTCGTATATTATGATTACATACATGGTCGAACATTTTAAATTTGGGAGTGAATTTAATATAGATGTGAAGTTCTATTATTATAGTGGTCAGTAAATTATGTATATCGTTTGACAGGTGTAGGTTAGAATAGAGGAATAATTACAAGATAGTTATTAAGATATCTGAGTAATATTTGGGAGTGAATTTAATATGTATGTGTAGTTTTATTATTACAATGGTCAGTAAATTATGTATATCGTTTGACAGGTGTAGGTTAGAATAGGGGAATAATTACAAGATAGTTATTAAGGGGGTAGGCATACCTCTTCCTAGTCTATTTATCAGTGTCACCAACCTCTGCGCGGAAAAAAGGTTTGCTACACTGATAAACGCACAACGCCTGATGTATACGAGATGGAGCTGCTTGCTATTTCCATATTCTGTCTCTCAATATTTTATTCCATTCTCGATTCCATACTCTATCGTGAACTATCAACAGTTGGACTATCACCTATCGATAGTTATCGATAATATGGTATGCAATATATTGGGTTGGAACGAAAGTTCGTAGCGACTGCAAAGCTAAAATTCCGATATTTATTCATAGATTTATTATAGAAAATATTATATATTACTTAGTTATAGTAAATAATACTGTAACTGGTCGTTTTCTTCGGTAGTCTTAGCTCGTTCTCTCTTCGTTGTTGGATAGCTCGCCGTGCCAGGTCCGATGTCGGCGAGGAGCTGGGTCTGCTTACTGGTGCGGGAGAGGTTGGAAATAACACTCGCGTGGTTTACGATTCACCGGAGTTCGCTGCCTGCGACCGTTCGCGTACGTTTCGTGATTCGCGTCGCGACTGGAACGGGCGGTCCTCGGCGATGCTATCTGCCGAGGCGGTTCGCGACGCGGCCTTTGACCTGGCGTGGATATGGGGACGGTCTAGGAATGGATCTCGATCGAGGTTGTCACCTGGATCGCCCTGCCCCGGTCGGGTTCGTCGGACGTGCGACGTGGTGGTACACCGTGCGTCGGATTCCTCCAGGGCGGTTCTACATTGACAAGTGATGGTGCATCGTGCTTGTCAAACGTCTCCGTCGGCGGTACGCCGTGACGGGATAGTCGGTGGTACACCGTGACTATATGCTTGGCGGTTCGCCGTAGCAAAACGGCTGGTGGTACACCGTGGCCGGACAGCTGGTGGTACACCGTGGCTGGATAGTCGGTGGTACACCGTGACTATGTGCTTGGCGGTTCGCCGTAGCAACTTGGCTGGTGGTTCACCGTGGCCAGGATAGCTGGTGGTACACCGTGGCTATCAGGGTGGCGGTACGCCGTACCCGGTTACGGTGGAACGTAGTTCGTCACCGGCGGGAGTCGAGGACAGGTAAGTAAGTATGGAATACTTACTCTCGGGAATACGGTCTTACGCCGGTTATGTCGAAGATGCGACTGAGAGCGAGTGCTTGCTCGCCGCGGTTTATATAGGCCCGCCAAGAGTGGGGATAACGCGTATGCGTGGGAATATTTCCCACGTACCGTGGGAATATTTCGTTCGCGATTCCCACGGTTCTTCCACGATCGTTCGGTTACGATCGGGTTTGTTCGGACTGACTCGGTAACGCGGCAGCTAGTGACAGGCCTGTACCTACAGGTCTGTTACAATACAGTTGAAATCAATTTTCTCCACAGAACTGTTTCAAAAAGGGTTCAAAACATTCTTTAGTTTTTATTTTTTCATAATTAGTAGACATTTCAATTTCCTACAACTTTTTCCTGCTACAATCTGCTACACTCAAAGTTATTCAACAAACTCTCGTCTAATGCTACTTTTCTACACGGCTATGAACTTTATATTAAAATGATTTATTTACTTGTTTTTTTATCAATATTTATTTGTTTTCTACACGTAATATATGTACTATTAGTTCATATCTTATTTTTATATTATACATAAAATATGCCTCTTATTGTTTCTTTCAAATTTATATAGTGTTTCCTAAATTCTAAAATAGTATTCCAAATCTTTGATTAGTACATTTATAAGTGTTTTCATAAAAAATATAAATTATTGTTACGCTATACGAATTTTTTTATTTTTGTCCCAAATTCCTATCAAAGTACTGCAATGTGCATCGGGTACACGAGGAGTGTCTCCTGGAGTGTGTCCCAATCTGCGAACGATATCCTGACAACAGCAGTTGCACCTCCTGCTGTGCACCCTGGTTGATCTAGAAGAAAAACAAATAGATACGTTTAGTGTGAATCGAGTTTATGCCATTTGCATATAGGAAAAACCTCTTACCTACATTTCCTAACACAATCCATGATGTTCGTTTGCTGCGGTGATCAAATGTTTCCTTGCGATGGACACTGGCTTCCTCCAATGGCAGCAAGTTGTCCTGACAACAGCAGTTGCACCTCCTGCTGTGCACCCTGGTTGATCTAGAAGAAAAACAAATAGATACGTTTAGTGTGAATCGAGTTTATGCCATTTGCATATAGGAAAAACCTCTTACCTACAATTCCTAACACAATTAATGAAAGATAGCTTCAAGTAAAAATATTATGAAAAGAGTGTAAAGAGTCCCACCGCCACCCCCGTCTCATATGGACGGTCCTCTTCACTCTTCGTATACTTACATCTTCTACATATCCTCGAACTCAAATTTTTGCAACATTGTTGATTCGAAAGCCTTTCAAACGAGCTGAATGCGTTCGTCACTACCATTGTGATCTTGGATTGATATTTTTTTTTAACAGCTCTTCTTATGCGCTGTGGTACAGCTCTTTTTATGCGCTGTAGTGCACTCGCTCTTAAACAGCTCTTCTTATGCGCTGTAGTGCACTCGCTCTTAAACAGCTCTTCTTATGCGCTGTGGTACAGCTCTTCTTATGCGCTGTGGTGCACTCGCTCTTAAACAGCTCTTCTTATGCGCTGTGGTACAGCTCTTCTTATGCGCTGTAGTGCACTCGCTCTTAAACAGCTCTTCTTATGCGCTGTGGTGCACTCGCTCTTAAACAGCTCTTCTTATGCGCTGTGGTACAGCTCTTCTTATGCGCTGTAGTGAACTCACTTTTAAACAGCTCTTCTTATGCGCTGTGGTACAGCTCTTCTTATGCGCTGTAGTGCACTCGCCGGTGCAGTTGTGATAAGCCTCTTATCCAGCATTGTATGCATTTTGCTCTCTTGCACATGTTTGTGTTGTAACATATGGCTCTCTGAGCGGCATGAGTCTCGATCTTCTAGAGTCTACTAGTTCTGGTATCATACAATGTTTGCTCGTGAAAGGTCTTGGTCGACCAGAAAAGGGTTTGGAGTGAACGTGGGAGAAGCGAGACAGGATCGCGTAATGATGGGGTGAATGATAGAATGAATGTTGAAGGGATGATTTGAGTGAGGGTGCGTGAAAGGAGAATAAATGGGATGATTAACGGATCTACAATAAATAACTGAATTTATTGTACTTAAACTGTACAACTTGTCGATGAAAGATGTAATTGAAAATGTATGAACAGAAATAAAGTGTGACTGAGACAATAAAGAGCGATGTTATTCAATTGAGCGCTTTGAACAGATAGCAATCGATAACGGTAAATTTTCGCTTTTGTTGTCTCGATCCTTCTGGAAGTTCGTCACGCACCGATGGTTCCGGTTACGTGTTCTAGAATCTTCCAGAAGGATCGAGAACGTGGGTGGCCAATCACATACCTACGCGTGATTGTGCCCGCGCGAGCCTCGACGGCATACGTTTCGCACGCGTCATTTGGCGGGGAGCGCTTTATCGCGTGACGGCGTCGCGTGGTGTTAAAAGGGAGACATGGCGCTCGAGCGCGCCAGTCTTGAACATTCCGCCCGCCTCGACTTGTCGAAATATTCCGCGTGCGTTGTCAAATCGGCTTTACAATTTACTCGCGTGTGAACAGTGATAACCAGTATGAGGTTATGAAATGGAACAGTGATCGGCGTGAACGATATGGATAACTATGGTGCATCATGAGTTGTGAATTCGATGTGCTGTGAATGAAAGTGATCGCGGGTGAGGTTGGAATGCTCCATTCACTTGTCGCGTGCCCGACTTCTGCGCCGGCGCGTGATCGCGTCGCGTACTACTCAGTTGTAGGCTGCGTAGTTTGGATGCGCGTGAAATGCATCGACCCATTCAATGATCGGACGCGTCGATCGGCAAAGCTATCAATTTGTGCACTGGTCTTAATAGCTCGGAGGTAGCTGTTGCCAGTTTCGCGACGCGAACTTTTCCGTCGAGTCCCGGGTGGATTTCCGTTACGCGCGCGAGTGGCCACTGAGACGGAGAACTAGTTTCGCCGATAATAATGCAGAGACGACCGACCACGAGATTCTCCATTGATCGCCGCCATCTTGGACGCGAGGTAAGATTATGGAAATATTCCCTTTGCCATCTGGTCCAGAACTGATCCCGCATTTTTGTTATTAGCTGCCACCGCGTGAGCCGATTGTCTATCTCGTCGTGCAGTGACGGCTCAGGGAGAGCATTCAACGCTGAGCCAACCAGGAAATGCCCAGGCGTTAATGCTGTGGTGTCACCTGGATCATCGGAAAGTGCAGCTAGTGGTCTGGAGTTCAGGCAGGCCTCCACTTGGGTCAACAGGGTGGTCAGCTCCTCGAACGTGAGTCGAGCCTCCCCAATGGTGCGTCGCAGATGGTGCTTTGTGGATTTCACCGCTGCTTCCCACAATCCACCAAAGTGTGGAGCCCCAGGCGGATTAAAGTGCCACTGAATTCTGAGGCTGGTCAGCTGGTCTCTGATGCTGCGATTTTCTCGGCTGCTGGCGCTGAAGAGACGCCTCAATTCCAGATCTGCTCCCTGAAAATTAGATCCGCAATCGCTATGGAGGTGAGCGCAAATACCTCGACGAGAAATGAATCTGCGGAACGCCGCCAGGAGGGCCTCAGTTGTGTAGTCGGATACGACTTCCAGATGTACGGCCTTCGTAACCATGCAAATGAATACAGCAAAATATCCTTTGTAGGCCTTGTGACCGCGTCCCGGAGAGGTTCGTAGCCAGATGGGTCCCGCGTAATCCACGCCCGTGGAGTGGAAGGGTCGCGCTGGAGTGACTCGCTGCGCAGGCAGTTCCCCCATCAACTGCTGCATTGGTGCCGCCCGCCATCGCAAGCAAGTGACGCACTTGCGAAGGATGCCCTTGACGATGGACCGTCCCTTGGGGATCCAGAACCGTTGGCGAACAGCCCCTAGAGTTGCTTGAACTCCTCCATGCAGCGTGTTTCTGTGGATATGCAGAACGTATAAATGGGTGAGTCGGGAATGGGGAGGCAGGATAGCTGGGTGTGCTTCGTCTGGGTTAAGCAGCGACTTGCTTAGACGACCCCCGACTCTCAGCATTTTGTGGCTGTCTAGTGTCGGAGCCAATGGTGCGAGGCTGCTTCTGGCTGGGACGCTTTGGTTGCGTCCTGTCAGCTCAATTTCCCTTTTATAGGCTGCATTCTGGACCCGTCGGATCCAACATCTCTCGGCCTCAGTGATTTCAGCAGCCGTGAGCGCTTGGATTTGTGAGCTCTGATGGAATTCAGTGTTGGCGGATGATGTTGAATCGTGGTGCCGCTTGACCCAACGACGACACCATGCAGTGACTCGCAACAATCTGATGTAGGAGGAGAATCGATTCAGCATGTCATCGCTTTCCTCATCGGGTGCTGTTTTAGTGGCAACTGCAACGAGGGGTCCTCTCGCTTCTGGAAGTGGTTCAACTTCGGCTGGCTCTGTTTCTGCGTAGTCGTGGTCGAGTTGCAAGAACACCGGGCCCTTCCACCACAGAGTCCAGTCAATCAGTTGCGATGGAGAGACGCCGCGGGAAGCACAGTCAGCAGGATTGTTTGCTCCTGCGATGTGATGCCATTGTGCTTCCGGAACTCTCCTCTGAATGTCTGCAACTCTGTTGGCTACGTAGGTCTTCCATCTTGACGGGTGAGCTTTGATCCATCCCACCGCTACCGTGGAGTCGGACCAGAGGTGAACTGTTGCGCCCTTGAGGTCTAGTGTGGTGACTGTGTGGTGAGTCAACCGTGCAAGCAGGTGCGCAGCACACAGTTCTAGTCGTGGCAGTGAGACTTGCTGTAGTGGAGCCACCTTGCTCTTTGCGGTGATGAGTGTGGTTGTCCAGTGTTCGTTCGCGTTCCGTGACCTCAAATAGACAATAGCCCCATACGCTCTTTCAGAGGCATCGGCGAATCCGTGGAACTCCATCTGTGCCGGGCGGGAGCTGTGAAACAGAGGACGAGGCACTCTTACCCTCTCAAGCAGTTTTAACTCCGCGCAGAAATTCAACCAGTCTGTGGCCAGCGCTGATGGGAGAGGGTCGTCCCACCCAAGTCCCAATAGCCATGTCGATTGGATGGTGATTTTGGCTCGCACGACGACAGGCGTGAGCCATCCCAATGGATCAAACAACTGCGCTGCTTTTGAGACGACGCCTCTCTTGGTGGGTTGAATTTCGGAGTCAGTGATTGCGAAGTGGAACATGTCTTCGCGCGGTGACCACTGGAGGCCGAGCGTTGAGTGCGTCACATCTGTCCACGTTTTCCCCTTTTGAGGTTCGTCCTGCTGAGAAACGGGCTGTGCTGCTGAATTCTGGCATGACAGTGGAATGACGTCGTGAAGATCCGCAACATTGGAGGCCCATTTCTGCAGGGGGAAGCCGCCCGCCATGCACAGCTGTTCCACCTGAGTCGCTGCTTCCCTCAAGGCTGGAATGGTTTCTGCTCCTGTCAAGATGTCGTCCACGTACGAGTCTTGTTCGATCGCTGCTGCACCGATGGGGTAACGAGTGCTTTCGTCAGTGGCCAGTTGTCGCATCGTTCGGACGGCTAGATATGGTGCACACGACAGACCGTAAGTTACTGTGTTGAGTCTGAATTCACTTACGTGTTGTGACTCGTCGTGCCTCCACAGGATTCTTTGGTGATCCCGGTCGTCGGGGTGCACCAGTATCTGCCTGTACATCTTGGTGACATCTGCTGTTACAACGTACCGGTGTCTGCGCCACCTCAGTAGTACGTCGGATAGAAGAGGCAGCAGGTTCGGTCCAACATGTAAGCAGTCATTGAGAGACTTCTGTGACGGCTCGGCCCATGATCCATTGAACACCACCCGCAGTTTGGTGGTCGAGCTGTTCAACTTCAGAACTCCGTGGTGCGGTAAGTACTGCGCTTGGCTCTCATTATCTGTCTCGTTCGCCAGAGTCATGTGACCTAGTTGTTCATATTCTGACACAAAGTCATGGTATAATGCTTTGAACTTTGCCTCTCGCTTGAAGCGCTGCTCCATTCTTCTCAGTGCATGCCATGCTGCAGCTTTCGAACCGGACGAGACTGACTCCACTTGTTTGAATGGCAGCCGCACTTGGTACCTTCCCCCCGGGGTGCGAGAATGCGTTGCCACGAAATGATTCTCGCACTCCTGCTCCTCCGTTGTCAGCGTCGAGTGAGCCTCCCGAAGGTCTTCCTGTTCCCAGAACCTGCGAACAAGCGAATTGAGGGACTCGCCCACGAGAACTTGGTGCACTTGTGCGTGTGCGTGGTTCCCCGTGGGCCCTGCCATTCCAGATATGATCCAGCCAAACATTGTAAGTTGTGCGATTGGCTCATTGATTGCCCCTTTTCGTACTCCTGATTTTATTATTGCAGGATACACGTCAGCCCCCAGCAGGACATCGATCGGGGCGGTTTCAGTAGGAGAAGGGTCAGCCAATTCTAGCCCTTCTAGGTGGCTCCAATTTTGATGCGGTCCAGTGCAATTGCGAGAGTAATCCGTCAGTCTGGGCAGAACTATCGCGCTGACTTTTATCGCGTCAATGGATTGGCATGAGGAGATGGTCACCACCACTCGCCCTCGAGCCCTGGCCAGCTGCTGTCCCCCGACCCCGAAGATATCTACGGTCGAGGACTTCCTTGGCAATTGTAGGTTCTGAACCAGTCCTTCGGTTATCATGGAAATTTCCGAGCCTTGATCAATGAGGGCTCGGACCTTGTGCTTCCTGCCGTAGCGATCTGAAACGGAAATCATGGCTGTTGCAAGTAGGACCTTACCGCTCTCGTTTCGATAGTCGAGGGAGTGGTGGACTGTCGATTGTTTGGCACCATCTCGAAAGGCATCGTGAAGAGAGGAATGGTGCTTCCCGCCGCACGACATGCAACTCTTTGCTGAAGGGCACGCTGCAATTTGATGGTTCCCGAGGCAGTTGTAGCACAGCCGCGCCTTCTCCACGTACCCTTTCCTTTCTTCTGGTCGAAGTGCTTTGTATTCGACGCACTGCATAAGGTAATGCTCCTTTCGGCATTTGGTGCACGTTGGTCGTTGGCCTTGCTGAGCGTGATTGATTCTCACGACCCTTTGAATTGTTTTAGTGCCCTGAGGACCTTGGAATACGCGGGCGTCGACTTTCTTCGTGTGGCTACGAAGACCTCCCCGATCGACCTTCGCAGCTGGCTCTTCCGTGGACGCCTCCAACTGCTGCCTCCTCTTCGTCATGAACTCCTTCAATGTGGTAAAGGACGGTGGGTCGCTTGAATCAGTGACTCTCTCCTCCCACTTGTCTCGTGTGGTTGGGTCGAAGAGATTGACCACTGAGTACACAAACCAATCCTCTGTGCGGTCGATCGGTCTGCCCAGTCCTTCTAGTGTGTTCACTACAGAAATCACTCCCTTGTGAATGTTTGTGAGCTCCTGTGCTGAGCTCTCCCTCATTTTAGGGATTGAGGCGAGTCGATCGAGACACGATCGCACGAGGATTCGTTTGTTCTCGTATAACTCTTTTAGGATCGTCCATGCTCGTTCGTAGTTGTCGTTGGTGGTTGGGAGATCCCTTACGTGGTCGGCGGCTTGTCCATGAAGACTGGTTTTCAGGTAGTGAAGCCGGTCGACCTTGCTTAAGTGTTTGTTCCGATCCATGATCGACGTGAACAAATCTTTGAACGCAGGCCACTCAACATACTCTCCGTGGAATTCGGGCAACTGTATCCTGGGGAGCGGGGCCGATCCTGGTCCGGTCACCTGCTCGGAATTGCTTGCCGCAGGGGCCTCTTTTGTAGAGATATTCGAGGTGCTCCCGTCGAACTGACTAGCCAAGTCTAGCAATCGTCCTCGTTGCTCTAGGTAAGTCTCTTCAACGTAATCAGCGTACTCCTTCTTCACGTACTCACTGTTTTTGATTGCTTCCTTATGTTTGAAGGTTAGGATGTCGTGATTCCTTTGAAACAGTGACCAGTACTCTTCAAGACATTGGAGACGGGATTGGACATCACCTTTTGTCATCTTGGCTTGAGAGGTAGACTTCTTGAAGTTTTCGGTGATGCGGCTGATCTTTCGCCCTACTTCGCTCTGTTTGAAGAACAGTTCGTCGGCGGTGAATTCCATATTGCTGCGTGACTGGATCGCTGAATGGATTTCTCACCGATGAAACACTGATTCACCACTGATTTTCACTGGTTTTATTGTAGATCCGGCTCGAAGGACCAATGTTTGCTCGTGAAAGGTCTTGGTCGACCAGAAAAGGGTTTGGAGTGAACGTGGGAGAAGCGAGACAGGATCGCGTAATGATGGGGTGAATGATAGAATGAATGTTGAAGGGATGATTTGAGTGAGGGTGCGTGAAAGGAGAATAAATGGGATGATTAACGGATCTACAATAAATAACTGAATTTATTGTACTTAAACTGTACAACTTGTCGATGAAAGATGTAATTGAAAATGTATGAACAGAAATAAAGTGTGACTGAGACAATAAAGAGCGATGTTATTCAATTGAGCGCTTTGAACAGATAGCAATCGATAACGGTAA
The DNA here is from genome assembly GCA_916610235.2 of Lasioglossum morio. NCBI lineage: Eukaryota > Metazoa > Arthropoda > Insecta > Hymenoptera > Halictidae > Lasioglossum > Lasioglossum morio. The sequence continues at coordinate 434,055 of CAKAJA020000157.1, read as the reverse complement.
ATTTTCGCTTTTGTTGTCTCGATCCTTCTGGAAGTTCGTCACGCACCGATGGTTCCGGTTACGTGTTCTAGAATCTTCCAGAAGGATCGAGAACGTGGGTGGCCAATCACATACGCGTGATTGTGCCCGCGCGAGCCTCGACGGCATACGTTTCGCACGCGTCATTTGGCGGGGAGCGCTTTATCGCGTGACGGCGTCGCGTGGTGTTAAAAGGGAGACATGGCGCTCGAGCGCGCCAGTCTTGAACATACAATCCTCGTAGAATTTCATCAAATGTGGTTGCATTTTTTCTGCCCAAAAAGTATCGTCTCTTTGGACTGGTACAATTAGCATGCCTTTCGGTGTCCACAAACAGAACCAAGCATGCTGCTTGCCTGTGATGTGCAATTGTCCTTGCACTTGATAATAATATTCATGAGTTTTCCTCATTTCACCGTTCCGAAGAATTTTTTGTATCCTAGGTATCTGCTCCAGTGCTTCTTCGGGAGTTAAGTCTTTCGCCGATTCGGGACATTTGATTTCGACAATTATACTGTCGTCTATCAGTCCATCAGGTGACGCACCTAGATAAGGTATCACGGCATCGATGTAGAGGCCACACGGTTGAACCTTGACATTACACGCTTCTTCCAATTGTCTGATGGCGTTTGGCTCATTTTCCTTCCCGTACTCTAGGCTTCGTAATTTTGTATATGTTGGGTACATTATATTACTTAAAGTACCTGCCCGTCGCGTGCGCCTCCGTAATCTGCATACTTTAAAGAAATTTGATGCAGTCAACATTTGACGCCTATATACTCCCCACTTTTCGCTTAGCGCCTGAGCCCGGGTGTCTATTTCGATGTTGTGTCTGTCCTCTTGCCATTTGCGGAGTGTATCCATGTGTTTTTTGTACCGGAACGAAAACGTTGCCTCGTCCACGTCCGGTCTTTGTGCGCTGGGGCCGTAGTCCTTGTCGCACGATTTCTTTTACTTTCGGTAAAAAGATGCTTTCGCTTCTCTATTGTATACCTTTGCATACGCTGCTGCATGTTTCCGACGTTTTTCCAGATTTGTCACGTTGATTGTGGGTTTCTTCTCCATCACGTTCGCTAATTTGCTAACCACCTCTTGCGTGTTGTACTGGACGACAGCAGCAGCGATTCTACCTTGGTACGATCCTTTTCGTCCAAAGTTAATACGTTTCCCTCCGATGAATTTAGCGATGATATTATTGAAGCACACTACAGCGTTGTTATTTAACGTGTAGAGTAAACTTTCAGCATTAGCGATGAGCGGTTCCATCGCCATTTCGATGTATCGATAAATGCCCGTTTTTTCCAATTCCGGGACATAGTTGTGCTGTTCACGGTCAGCATAGTTTTTACAAAAGTATGCCAACGTCTGACAGTCTTTATGTTCACCGAACACGTGACTTGAAACATTTGTCAGATCTGTTTTTAAATTATTTATTCGATCCGCTAATGGCGCATTTTCCTGGAAGCGATGTTGTGCTGCCTTCTTTATGTCTTTGCGCATGCGGAAGCCATTTTCTTTGACTACTTTTCTCAGGTTCTTGTGGTAACCTTTTGCGGCGATCTCGTTTATTTTTCTGTTAAAATTTCGTAAAAGATGATTGGTGCATTCAATTTTTCGCACCTGCACCAAATAATCTTTGTACGGATTAGCATCCAAGATCGCCTTGTACATGCTGCTGTCACCATCGGCTACTATAATCGAATAAATTAAGCCGTGCATTTCCACGCTGCATTTGAATCCTTCGGCGATAGCGGCTGTTTCCATGCCTGTCGAACTCTGGAAATGACCCCAGTCTTGTAACAACGATGGTTGCGTGCCTCTTCGTTCTTCGCAGCCGCTGTTTTGCAACTGATGCAAAACTTGTTTTTCACACCAATATGCAGGACCTTCTTGGTGTAATATCCAACGATGGCTCCTACTCCAGACAGGGAATTGTAGTCTCCGCCACGGTACGATCTCTTCATCCAGCTGCCATCTGCTATTACTGGAATCATCGCTAGTTGAGAGTCCGAATGAATGTCGCCTCTTGCAATGGCTAATGTTCTTTCTTCTTTTGCAGCATCTTCCATCTCTCGTTGCGCAGCCTGTTTGAAGCCATCGATTAAGTCGTGTTGACAATCTTGAAACTTCCTCTTCGACATGCACGACACGTTCATGACAGACATTGTGGTTTCCAACTGGTTGTAACCGCCTCCTGTCAGCATTGTGGCGGCAACTGCGCTGCGGTTGATATCCATAACGGCGCCATTTTCTCGGAGACATCGTATGCGTTTTACGCATTGGCACTTTTTGCATTGTACCCGATAGGTTTTTATGAAACCGTTACTTTGATAACCAATTATTTCGAAATTTTCGATACCACAACAATCCTTTGACGAATGTTTTCCCAGCTCTTTCATCTGGTCGAAAACGTTCATCGCTTTGTCCTTCCAGGTATTCCACGTCTTCATACGTACTCTCTTCGTCCTCATTGATCTGGTTTTCAAAGTTTTCATTCACCTCTCCGATGATGTCTGCCATCTGAAGCTCGGCTGCATCAAAACTTGTTTCTTCGAAAATCTCTCCGACAGTTTTTCCTACGTATTCCAATTTTTCTTGATGGACTGTCGGAGAACCATTTCCACTAAATATAAATAAATGTCTTGGATATTTGGTCCCCTCAGGGTTTCAAATCCCGTTCCACACTTCCACCTTTAACCAGCTCTCCCTATCGCCTATTTCAGCGGGACCTACTTTTTATTAAGGTGGGTTCCGAACCACCTTGGGCACCACAGTTTTTGAAAAAGCACATTGAATTAATTCAAGAGGTGCCCGGGCGCGGGGATTCGAACTCGAGACCGCCTGGTCGCAGTCGCGCGCTCTATCCACTGACCCACTGTGTGCCCTCCATTTCCACTAAATAAACTGTGTATTTCATCGGGCAGTGAGACACTTGCCTCGGCCACGGTACCCTGACTCACTATAAGATATTTTATGTCGTTCTTCATCCGTTGCCTACATGTAAAAAATTAATAATTATAAACAAGCGGTACAGTATGTACCACAAAAACAAATTTACAAGAGAAATCGATTTGCGGAAGAGTGGTAAAAAGGTAACGACCAAGTTATCCCCCCCCCCCCCAACTTAGTAATGTGATCTCAGCTCGGTACATCGGTGTGAACCATTGCAAACGCGACGCGGAGAATCGCGCCGCCACAGTGGCCGCCATTAGCTGGACATTCTTCTGATTAATTTTGTATATCCCTAAATTAATGTATGTGATATAACGTATAAATTGCTTTTTTTTAAATTAATGTAAGCATAATTTAATAAAACATAATAAATTTAATATGTTTTAAGTAATAAAACATTTTATCCAGCTAAATCGATCAAATACCAGTCTGTGCGTTGGCGAGTGTTATGAATTCAATTTCAGAAAGAAATACATAATTGGGAAACTTTGTTACCACCCTTTCCTCTACACTCTACTACATGATACATATATATATATATATATATATATATATATATATATACCATAATACACTGAAACACGAAAGTTAACAGTATAATATTTTAAAAGTTGGACCAAACGACCTGGCGTTTTCTGAACAAATAGAACAATTAGAAGCAAATGATTTACAAAAAAGATTTTGAGAAAATTGTGTAGGAAGCAAACGTAGAAAAGAATTGTATTACTAATACGGAATATTTAAAACTCGAAGACAAGTATAGATTACTGCAGAAAATATTTAATACTACCAGAATTTATAAGATGCATAACTAAAAATTGATACTAACAATTGCTCCGAAATATTTTTTGCAAATTTTACCTTAAAATATTTTTTTAATATTTAAATATTCCTTCTAAAATTATACAGGTAGACAAAAAAAGAATTAATCAAGTAAAATAATTGTATACGCATATGCCGGGCGCGAACCTAGTATAAGCAGATTAACAGCTAAATGCCTACCACGTTGAGCCAACCAATCTTTTGGGAATATGGATCATACTTTCAGATGTAATAAACTGACACAGTAAAAATACTAATCAAGCTGATTTCTTTGTTTAATTATTGTTGAGAAATGTTTAAGGTTTATCAGTGCTTGATAGACTTACAGAATAAATAGAACTGAACAATTTCAAGGCTAGCTTAGTTTTTCGTGGAAAAAACATCGAAAAAATCGGTTTTTATTTTTTTTAACAACAGTGCACGAAACCAAAAAATCTGAAAAAAGTCATGAATCATACCAATAACAATATATCGCTACTGTAAAAATATAAAAGTTGTCACTCTAGAACTTCCATGTGAAATATGCATTTTTTCAATTTTTTCGAGGTTTTTGATTTTTTACAAGCAGGATTTTCACTTTAAAAATCTGAAACCAATTGTGTTTGAGACTGGCGCGCCCGGCCGCCATGCCTGCTCCGCGACGCTGCACTTTCCCGCTAGACGCCACCGCGATCCCGCCAAGCGATCGACACGATCACCCGAGTGATCGACCAATCAGCGGCGCCGCGGAAATCGCGTGGGTTCGTTATCGACCTTCCATTGGCGAAGGATCAATCTCGATTCTTCTGGAATGCTCGCGAATGTCCCACCGGAAGCATGACGTCAGGCGAATATTCCAGAAGGATCGAGACAAATAAAAGAGAGAGAAAGCCAACGGTTTCGTCTTATTCGTATTACGCAACCAGTCAGCTGTTCGAGTCACGTCACGCGTTCTCCTTTCAAATTCTCGTTTATTCAATTATCAGTTACAGTATTGTTCTTACAATCTATTGTTGACTATTGTATTTATTTAACGACAAATATAGTTATTTATTGTAAATCCGGGTTTATCACCCTTATTCTATCCTGCTTTCCATCCGTTCCAATTCACCGTTTCATCCATCCCACATTTCACACAATCATACAGTCCACTCAATCATTTCATTCACCCACGCAATTCAAACTTGCACTCCGTTGGTCAACCAGACCGCTCCTTCACATTTCTGGTCCTTCGAGCCGGATTTACTTAAAATCAGTGAAAGTGGTGGTGAAACAGTCGTTCGTCAGTGAAAGTCCATCCAGCGATCCATTCACGCAACAACATGGAACCTTCCTGTGAACAATTGCTCAACAAGCAGAGCGAGTTGGGACGGAAAATCAGCAGAGTCGTCGAGAACTTGAAGAAATCCATTCCGCAAGCCAAGATAACGAGTGGTGACGTGCGATCCAGAATGAGCAGCCTCGAGGATAACTGGTCTCTGTTCCAAAAGAACCACGATATTTTGACTTACCAGCATCAAGACGCGATCAAGGCCACCGAATACATAAAGAAAGAGTTCGCTGACTGGGTCGAAGAGAGGTATCTGGAGCAGAGAGGTCGACTGCTTGACTTGGAGCAGCAATACGGTGCGGGAGGCTCAACTTCTTCCATGAAGGGTCCAGCAGCATCATCCAACGAGGAATCAAGCTCTGGATCGGCCCCGCTCCCCAGGATGCAGTTACCCGAGTTCCATGGCGAATACGTTGAATGGCCAGCATTCAAGGATCTGTTCCTTTCGATTGTAGAAAGGAATCAGCGCCTCAGCAAGGTGGACTGTCTCCATTACCTGAAGGTCAGCCTCCATGGCCAAGCTGCCGATCTTGTGAGAGATTTACCCACCACCAATGAAAACTACGAGCGAGCGTGGAATATCCTGAAAGAACAATACGAAAACAAGCGTATACTAGTGCGTTCTTGTCTGGATAAACTCGCTGCGTTACCAAGAATGACGGAAAGCTCAGCTCACGAAATCGGCAACATCCAGAAGAGCGTCACCTCAGTGGCAAACACTCTGGAAGGACTGGGGAGGCCTGTGGACAAGACCGAAGACTGGTTTGTTTACTCGGTGGTGAATTTATTCGATCCAATCACCAGAGACAAGTGGGAGGAAAGAATCACCAGCAGCAGTGGTCCACCATCCTTCGCAACACTAAAGGACTTCCTGATCAAGCGAAGACAGCAGCTTGAGGCATCCCCAGAGTCCGTTTCCACGAAGCCCGGTCCAAGAAGCAGTTACAGCCAAGGCAGGATCGTAGATTTCCGCACAAGTCAATCTAAGCCAAAAGAAGCAGTGCGGTCAGTTAGGGCCAACCACGCTCAGCAGAGCCAAAAACCTGAGTGCGCAATGTGCAAGAAGGATCACTACCTGATGCAGTGCCCAGAGTATAAGGCACTCTCGCCAGCGGAGCGTCGAGGACGGGTGGAAAGGGCACGCCTGTGCTTCAACTGCCTCGGAAAACACCTGCTTGCAGCCTGTCCATCCACCAGAAGCTGCATGGCGTGTGGAGAACGGCACCATTCAACGATACACGATGCGTTCCGGGATGGCTCCAAACAGACGACGACCCATCACGTCCTGGACTGTCGTGACCTGAAGGGTAAGGTGTTACTTGCAACAGCCATTATCAAAGTTACAGATCGCTATGGCAGACACCAAGATGTCCGAGCCCTCATCGATCAGGGGTCAGAAATCTCCATGATCACCGAAGGATTGGCTCAACGACTCCAGTTGCCACGCTCCGCATCTTCCGTTGACATCTTCGGCGTCGGAGGACAGCAGCTAGCCAGATCTCGAGGGCGAGTCAATCTGGACATCGTTGCAGGCCCGAACTCTGACAAGATCAAAGTAACAGCCATCGTGCTCCCAAAGCTCACGAGCTATACACACGGCTGCACCGCTCCGCTGCGACCATGGAACCACCTCCAAGGGTTGAAGCTGGCCGATCCCACTCCTGAAAAATCAAGGCCAATTGAAGTGTTGCTGGGAGCCGACGTGTTCCCAGTCATAATCAGAGAAGGAATCAGGAAGGGGGCTGTCAATGAGCCTGTTGGTCAACTAACCGTGTTTGGCTGGGTTCTAACAGGAAGTACGGGAATTGCAACCTCATCATTGCACGCCCAAGTGCACCAGGTAGTGGTCGAGGACTCCTTGAGCTCTCTAGTGCGGAGATTCTGGGAACAAGAAGAACTCTTGGACGCACAGTCGATCCTAACCGCGGAAGAGAAGGAGTGTGAACGCCATTTCGCACTCTCTCACCAACGGACCCCTGATGGCAGGTATCAAGTCAGGCTTCCATTCAAACGTTCAGGCCCCATCACGTCAGGGTCAAGGCAGGCCGCCTGGCTTTCTCTGAAGCGGATGGAACAGCGCTGCAAAAGGGATGATACGTTCAAGTCATTGTACACTGATTTCATGAGGGAGTACATTGAGCTGGGGCACATGTCGCTGGCGAGCGAATCAACCACCAGAGCAGCGCACTACCTTCCGCACCATGGAGTATTGAAGCCCAGCAGCACAACGACTAAACTCAGGGTAGTGTTCAACGGCTCCTGGACCGAGGGATCTCAGCAGTCCTTGAACGACTGTCTTCATGTGGGACCTAACCTGCTACCTCTCCTAGCTGACGTGCTGCTACGATGGCGCACTCACCGATACGTTGTGACAGCCGATGTGACGAAGATGTATCGGCAGATTTTGATCCACCCAGAGGATCGAGATCACCAAAGAATCCTATGGAGGGACGACGAGTCACAACAAGTGAGTGAGTATCGCTTAAACACGGTCACTTACGGCTTGTCTTGTGCCCCGTTTCTAGGAGTTAGGACGATGCGTCAGCTGGCAGAGGACGAAGGCAATCGGTTCCCCCTCGGCGCCCGTGCAATTCAGAACGACACGTACGTGGACGACGTTCTGACAGGGGCTGACTCCATTCCATCTCTGAAGGAAACAGCAACTCAACTCCAGCAGCTGTGCTTGGCGGGCGGCTTCCTGCTGCAAAAGTGGGCATCTAACGTTGCTGAACTACACGACCTCACGCAGCAGTTGGGTCAAAACTCAGCAATCCAGTCCGCACCGCACCACGCTAAACAAGGACCGCTGAAAACATGGACCGACACAACTCACTCGGCACTAGGTCTTCAGTGGTCACCAGCAGACGACACGTTCCGGTTCCTCATCCACGAAGCCGAGATGCAGCCATCCACCAAGAGGGGTCTAGTCTCCAAAGCAGCGCAGCTGTTTGACCCTCTGGGATGGCTTACTCCCGTTACGGTGCGAGCCAAAATCTGCATCCAGACCACGTGGCTACTGGGGCTCAACTGGGACGACCCACTTCCTTCCACCTTGGCTAGTGACTTGAGGAACTTCTGCGCAGAGCTCAAGCAACTTGAGCAAGTGCGGGTGAGTCGTCCTCTGTTTCAGAATCTCCACCACAACACAAGGGAGTTCCATGGGTTTGCCGACGCCTCGGAGCGAGCGTATGGAGCTGTTCTGTACCTGAGGACCAAAACGGCAGACAACCAGTGGACACTGAAACTCATTGCAGCCAAGAGCAAGGTGGCACCGCTGCAGCAAGTATCGCTCCCTCGGTTGGAACTCTGTGCGGCGCACCTACTCGCACGGCTGACGCAGCACCTCACAGACACACTACACATGAAGAGCACTACTATTCACCTGTGGTCCGACTCCACCGTAACACTTGGTTGGATCCAAGGTCATCCGTCCAGGTGGAAGACATATGTGGCCAACAGAGTGGCCGACATACAGAGGAGGGTGCCCGAAGCCCACTGGCACCACGTTGTGGGCAGCGAGAACCCTGCTGACTGCGCATCAAGAGGAATCTCTCCATCACAACTGCTCAGCTGGTCCATGTGGTGGGGGGGGCCTGAGTTTCTGCGGCGTGACATCGACCTTGCCGTCCAGGGACCGGTCGACCAGGAGCACCTGCCGGAACAGAAAGGAGTCACTGTTGCCGTCGTCACAGGGGCAGGGAAGGACGTCGAAGACAACACCATCCTGAAGCGCTTCTCTTCCTACACCAGGCTACTCAGGATAACAGCTTGGTGTCGGCGCTGGTTCCAGAGAAAGCGAGCCCGGTCAATACAAGGGCAATACGCCTCAAGCGACAGCAACCCGTTGCAGACTGCTCAGCCACCAGTCCTGACGACCGCAGAAATCGCTGAAGCAGAGAGAGGCTGGATACGAATAGTTCAAGGGATGGCATATCCCGAAGAACTGAAGATGTTGACGCAGTACAAGGGCATTCCAGCCCGAAGCAGTCTTGCAGCATTGGCTCCAACCCTAGACAAACAAAATTTGCTGCGAGTAGGCGGACGACTAGGCAAAGCACAGCTTAACCCAGATGAAGCTCATCCTATGATTTTACCTCCTAGATCACATTTCACGCGGCTGCTGGTCAGCTTCACGCACAGGAGTACCATGCACGGAGGAGTGCAATCCACACTAGGGGCAATCCGGCAACGATTCTGGATTCCCAAGGGGCGAGCCATCGTCAAGGAGAACATTCACAAATGCGTGACCTGTCTGCGATGGCGGGCGGAGCCAGCAAGCCAGTTGATGGGAGAGCTGCCGGAGCACCGAGTCACTCCAGCTCGTCCGTTCCACGCCACCGGGGTCGACTATGCCGGTCCAATCTGGCTGCGCACCACACCTGGAAGAGGTCACAAGGCGTACAAAGGCTTCTTCGTGGTGTTTGTCTGCATGGTGACCAAGGCTGTACATCTTGAGGTCGCATCAGACTACAGTTCCGAGGCATTCCTCGCAGCATACCGCAGATTTGTCTCACGGCGCGGTATCTGTGCGCATCTGTACAGCGACTGTGGCACCAACTTCACGGGAGCCGACAGTGAGCTGCGCCGCCTCTTCAACGCCAAAAGCAAAGAGAACTGCAGCATACGAGAGGAGTTGAGCAATCTGAGGACTGAATGGCACTTCAACCCACCATCAGCACCTCACTTCGGAGGCCTGTGGGAAGCGGCTGTCAAATCCACCAAACACCACCTCCGGAGGACCATTGGAGAAGCACGACTCACCTTTGAGGAGATGACAACTCTGTTGACGCAAGTGGAGGCCTGCCTCAATTCACGACCGCTTGTTGCACTCTCAGATGACCCGGCCGACTTGACTGCACTAACCCCAGGTCATTTTCTTATAGGTTCCGCGTTGCAGGCAATTCCAGAACCGTCGCTGCTCGATGAGGTAACCAATCGCCTCACTCGATGGCAGCTCATAACAAAATTGAGGGATCAATTCTGGGCGAGGTGGAAAAGAGAATATCTCCAGGGGCTCACCTCTCGGTCCAAATGGCGCAAGATGCAGGATGACGTCACGCTGGGCCGCCTTTGTCTCATCATCGACGAACAGACTCCTCCGTCGCGATGGCCACTCGCACGAATCAAGGAAATTCATCCCGGTGCAGATGGGAGAGTTCGAGTCGTCACGGTGGTCACTTCAACATCCGCTTACAAGAGGCCAGTCCACAAACTCGTCGTCTTGCCGATCAACGCGAACGATCGATGAACGCGTCGATTCATGGCGTCTCACGCGTGCAACTACGTAGTACGCGTCCATTCACCAGCGCAAGCGCGAGTCATTGAAGGAGCTCTCCGTGACGTCACGCGCAATCGTACTACGTAGCTCGTGTTTATCGCGCATTGTCGAGTCTTCACGTTCTCAGTTCCACTTGAGTATACACTTTGTCAGACCCGTAGCACAGTCACTTCGTTGTTATCACATTGTTTGTTTATTGCAACGGTCATCCGAACAACGGCCACTTACATTACAGCACTCGCGAAAATTCGACCAGTCGAGGCGGGCGGAATGTTTGAGACTGGCGCGCCCGGCCGCCATGCCTGCTCCGCGACGCTGCACTTTCCCGCTAGACGCCACCGCGATCCCGCCAAGCGATCGACACGATCACCCGAGTGATCGACCAATCAGCGGCGCCGCGGAAATCGCGTGGGTTCGTTATCGACCTTCCATTGGCGAAGGATCAATCTCGATTCTTCTGGAATGCTCGCGAATGTCCCACCGGAAGCATGACGTCAGGCGAATATTCCAGAAGGATCGAGACAAATAAAAGAGAGAGAAAGCCAACGGTTTCGTCTTATTCGTATTACGCAACCAGTCAGCTGTTCGAGTCACGTCACGCGTTCTCCTTTCAAATTCTCGTTTATTCAATTATCAGTTACAGTATTGTTCTTACAATCTATTGTTGACTATTGTATTTATTTAACGACAAATATAGTTATTTATTGTAAATCCGGGTTTATCAACCTTATTCTATCCTGCTTTCCATCCGTTCCAATTCACCGTTTCATCCATCCCACATTTCACACAATCATACAGTCCACTCAATCATTTCATTCACCCACGCAATTCAAACTTGCACTCCGTTGGTCAACCAGACCGCTCCTTCACAAATTGCATAGTATATACTCGGGTTCTTGACATGTGTCAGATTTTTCTCAGAATTTCTAAACATCATTAACTAAGGAAAATAGGCCAAAAACTGATTTATCGATTTTACCCCATAACTACCCTCCCGATCGAGATACAGGGTTGAAACTTTGCACAGTATGTTTTTTCTTGGTGCCCTATCGAATAACGCATCGTCGATATAATTCGGTTCAAAGGCATTTTTGACTATCTTATCCGGCTATACCCTTTAAACAAAGTAGATCTATGTAGAACGCTAGATCGAGGAACTGATCAAACATCTTGGTCGCGCTACAATGTAAGTAAATAAACGCCAAAACGACCGCGCGGTTAGGGGTGTGCGGGCCGCCCGAAAATCGGGCTCGAGTCGGACTCAGACTGTCGGACGGACTTGATTCGAGTGCGCAATATTTCATGCTTGTTCATGACACATCGGGCTGCTGGAGAGTGAGGGTACGCTCAGACACGGAATCTGACTCAATCTGGCTACGGCTAGGCTCCTGCAGCCAGATTCTGTGTCTGAGCGTACTCTGATTCGCCGCTTCGGACGCGTTCGGCGAGCGAGTTCGTCCGAACTTGTCCGGTTCTTTCCGAACGCATCCGACGACGTCGAGTCACTTGACTTTATTTGAAATTCTTATTTGTTATACTGTTTATTAACTTAATTGTTATACTGTTTTAAAGGGACAAATGGTGAAAGATTCTTATATTTGGTTTTAATTAAAAGTGGATATCTTTCACTATATGGCCCGTTTAGGTTTATTTTTGATTATTATGAAACGGAACTTACCTTATGCGACGCTTATTATTTCTGGACATACGCTTTGCGACTAACGTAGGCTGTTTTCTATTCCACTTCATCTTCGTGTAGCGTTTCGATTTATCATCTTCCATTTCATTTTCTATTTTCTTTTTCATCGCTTCGGAAACGTAGAATCTATTACACACACACTCCTCACCACTAAATACAATAATAGAACAAATAAATAATAGAATACCTCAATAATAGAACAATCAGAAATTAACAAATCACGAAGAATTCATGAATATTGATAATCCGATTGCTCTCGTCTTCGACATAACAGTGATGACACATGAAAATCAACTAGCGTTGTGGCTGCCTTGGTTACAAGGATTGAGAGGCAGAACAAATGAAAGACGGATATATTCAAAATATGCAGAAATGTGCACAGGAAAGAACAATTATCCTGTACATATACTGTTGACGTAACGCCGACTTTATTAGTAAAGAATTCATATTTCGATCTACAATTATCCTTTCCAGGAAGAAACACCGCGGAAGTTTGCGGGCGTATGAAGTGTCGTTCGGTCATTAGTGCAAATAAAATTCAGACTGTGGAGGGAGTGGTGAGCAAAGATATTTGGGCTCATTTTTAGTGCTACCAGACGGGCCCGCTTTTTCTCGGGCCGAACCAGAGCAGAGATGTTGGTGCATGATTTATTGAGCATGCGCGGCGATTTCAGCCTCAGTAAAGTAAGATTCTCGATAAAATGTGGTTCCTTGAGCAACCCGCAGAATTTTATAAAATTGGTACGATTTGATTATGAAAAATTAATATGTAACATGTGTATTTGTTAGGGCTATGCGAACATCTGCAAAATGCGAGCCGAACTAAGTTCGACTCGATTGGGCGAGTCGAGTCGAGTAACCGCACGAAGCGAACGGTTCGCGGGTATGCGAACTACCCGCACCGATGCGAACTACTCGCACCGATGCGAACTATCCGTCCCGTGAGAGCGGTTAACTTCATGCGAGAACTCGCCTAGGCTCGCTCAATCGGTGCGATTAGTTCTGATTAGTTCGCATCGGTGCGAATAGTTCGCATACCCTTTTTTTTTTTCCTTCCCCATGAGGGGTATCGCTTCCTCTCTGTTTCTTCTCGAGGGGTGTTGATGAGGGCCCATTCTACGATTCACTCACCAGCATCACTAACTCGAGTGGGGTTTCTCATGTTTCTCAGGCTCGAACAATCGAGTCCCGACTCGACTCGACTCGACTCGAACTCGGCCCGCATTTTGTGAGCCCGCCTGCAGCCCTATCCGGAACAGATTCTTTCGGCACATTCCCGCACATATGACTGCTACCTCATTGTCGTAATAGATGCGTTATTGTTTTCTTGCACACCAATATCTCTGCTCTGGCAGAGCTCGATTGTCACTTCTAACGTGACTGTTGCAAACGAAGCATCGTAAGTACCTTTTCATTGTATTTTCGTGACATGTGACGATCATTATACGGTCTTTTTACATAGTTCAGTAAATTGTCTATACGCGTGAAAATGTCTACACGATAGATGCGACCAAGTATATCCTCCTTAAAAGCCCGCGCGTGGTCAACATGTATGTTTAGTGAAGATTACAAAATCAGATACACGTCGGTGTCTTTCTATGTATATTTGAATACGTATCGTGTAAAAAGGCCGTGTAAAAATCGGATTAGATGAACCGACCGATTCAAATAATTATTATACATAATTTTCCCGTTGTTTTCAGATGCCCGAAATAGCAACCCAAACAATAGAAATTTCGCCGCGACGATCGCCGTCGCCACGGCCAGAGCGTTCTGCGTCCCGATCCGGACGATCGCCGTTGCGACGGCCAGAGCGTTCTTTGTCCCGATCCGGACGATCGCCGTCGCGAAGGCCAACCAGGCGGTCTTCGTCCCGATCCGGACGGTCGCCGTCGCGACGGCCATTGCGTTCCTCGTCCCGATACGAACGATCGCCGTCGCGATGGCCAGAGCGTCCTTCGTCCCGATCCGGACGATCGCCGTCGCGAAGGCCAACCAGGCGGTCTTCGTCCCGATCTGGACGGTCGCCGTCGCGACTAGCGAAATGCGGGACATCTTCGACCGCGTCTCACGTTTACGAACGTGAGAGGAGGCACCGAGATTGGAAAAACGAGGTACGAGACCTCGAAATTCATAAAGTACGTATACATGAATAGAAGTTTTGGTAATATTTTCAATTTAACAATAATTATAATAATTTTAATTTTTTATATTACAGCTTCAGCAAGAAATAAAAAAATTAGAATATGTCAGAGGAAGGAGTTTTAAAGCTCGGGGCGGAAGAGGAGGAGGAGGAAGGGGTGGAGGACACAAGTCCGAAAAAAAAAATGTTTATACTTTTAAATAATTTTTGAAATAAAATTTCTTTTTTATTGATTACATTCTATTATTTGTATACGGGTTAGATTATTTCATGTTATGTTTCTAAAAGTTCACGCGGTAGATAGATCGTTCGACGATCGTAGCCAGCGATATATGTGGCGCTTTTCACGCGCATGCGTGAGTTTCGGCAGGAACGTATCTGCGTCCGAAGGATGTGGATGACTATTGGGACAATATTGGGGGAGTACATATTATTAGCGGGAACGTCCAGCGGAGTCCGTTACGACCGTTACGGCACGAGGTGCTACAGAAGAGCGGGCTGACGGCTGACGGAAATTCACATTTTACATTCATTTATTTTGCAAAATTAGTAGGACGGCCAAGGTACCCGAATTTACCCGATCTTCGTACTTGACTGAGGCTAAAATCGTCGCGCATGCGCGTGAAAAGCGCTACATATCACATCACTGATCGTAGCAGCAGTGTTCCATTCTGATATGGCCAAATTTTCTCGCGCATGCGCAAATATAATATTTTTCTTTTCTCCTTGTAACATCGTAATATAATAAAGAAACTATTATTTATACAGATCACGGCATAAATTTTTATTCAACAATTTTAGCGCCTCTCCTGGTAATATTCCGCGCCTTCCAGGTTAAAAACCGCTGGCCTAATCTGTAATCGTAAAATGCATACATTGACTCACGCTTTCACTGTGGCATACATATGTATCTGCCTACGCTTCAGTATTGCTATTGACAGTAGGCGCCATCTGGTCCAATTAGCTTAATTAAAATTGGCTCTAGACTTGCTGTAGATTCTGGCTTCATGAACGGAATATAGGGGAATTGAATGCAATCACGGGCGGCTGTTATTTGTCGTTATACGAGCATATTCTGAGCTGCACAAGGGTTCATTTGATAGAGGAAGGTTAATTGCACCGCACTGTGCCCCATCTTATGAGTCAAAAAAGTCTTTTTGTAATAGAAAAATACATCGGAATCTGTGGATGTTGTTTCTCGATTTTCGCTCTACTTTGGACTTAGTTTTCTGTCAGAAAGAGACTTTTTTGACTCATAAGATGGGGCACAGCACGGTGCAATTAACCTTCCTCTATCAAGTGAACCCTTGTGCAGCTCAGAATATGCTCGTATAACGACAAATAACAGCCGCCCGCAAACCCATGTTTCGACATAAAATCTAGTAAGATTCTAGTTATTTTCTAGTTATGTCACGTGGTGCGCCTACCCCCTTAAGGGCGGAGTCTACGAGTTTTAGCAGACGACACTACTATACGTATACGAGAATTGCAAGGGTCCGGGATTAAACTTCTGATTTCGTAATAATGCAAAGACAGGGTTTCTTATTGGTCAAAATCGCTAGATGAAAGATCAATCTAGGGTGCTATCTGGTTGAAAAGTCCTACTTTTACGTTTACGAGCAATGGTTTTGAGATATATGGAAGCATGCCGATCAGCGAGGCTATGGACGCCGATACGGGCAGTACATTTTCATAAATATCGAGAGATTTATGGCTCGTATGGAAAAAGTGGGCAGGTAACACCCTGGTGGGGGCATCTACGTTGTCAGTACAACGTTTATTCTGTTCTTTACTTGCGTATTAAACAATCTGTAAGTTTAATTCTACTGGAAATCGACTCACAGCGAGGTTTATGTGAATAAAACAGTTCTGAAATTTTCCGCTACGAGCGTTGATGTCTGTTTCCGATCTTTTGTGACGTCACAATAAGGCTGCCGATGCTGCAGCGTCGGTGTGCTCGAGTGAGACTGTGTGGCGCTACACACCGCTCAGGCGGCGTGTACGTGTGCCTACAGGCATCGTAAGGTCCGGGATTTTCCGTCTGATAACTCGATAACGCAAAACTTTGACTTTTCAGTACCCACAATCGCTACATGAAAGACCAATCTAGGGTGGTATTTGGCTCAAAAGTTCTATTTTTACGTTCGCGAGCTATGATTTGCAATATTCGGCAGCATGAACGTTAGAGAGGCTATGAACGCAGGCGGCTGCTCGCAGCGTCGGTGTGCTCGAGTGAGACTGTGTGGCGCTACACACCGCTCGGGCGGCGTGTACGTGTGCCTTCTAGCTTTTCTTGAAGCTAGAGTTTACAGCGTTGTCAACTTGACAAGTGCAACGTTGCCGCATTATATACGAAAATCGTCGAAGTCGATGCTCGCATCGAAAGCGTTTGAACGGTTTCTTGACAAGGTATTGAAACCCGATTTTATTAATTTCAAAAATTTTTTATTAAATTTTCAGACGCAGTTTTCTTCTTTCTTGAGAATGATCCCATAGAGATTGAAACGTTGAAAGTTTAAATGAATATGTAAAATTGCTTTAACGTATTTAATTGATCGAACCGTTGCGTATCGCCGAAATCATTAATACTTGTTGTGTTTTAACAATCATACGATCGATAATAAGAATAACAATTATTTATTAGATAAATAAAACACAATATTTTTGAAAATTAAACATTTATTATTTAGTAATAATTGTAATCATTTATTATTACGCGGCCGCCGCACAGTGTCACGAAAAGCCTGTTTTTTGGACAAAATTCAATAACTTTTGTTCTGTTTAGGATAGAGACATGAAACAAAGTGGGGTTTTTCATTTATATTGAAAGCAATCTGAATATGATATTATTATAAATATATAGTAATTTATTTAAACATTGTAAAACGATATTTATAAATAAAATTTTGTTTTATTGCTGGTTTTCAGTAGATGAATTCAGTTCAGTTCTTCCGAAAGTGAAACTTCGTTTTAAACTCTTATAACATTCGCCTCCTCGAAACACGTACACTCTTTGTCTGCTATGCCTGCCGCGAAAATTACTTTATTACCGACTTTCAATTCAATAGCATCGACCTATCATAAATTCTGAGTGTGCCTCAGCGTGTACCTCTAAACCTGGCAAACTATACTTGATAGCAGAATTCGTAAATACACTCATTTTACTACGGGAAAATTTATACACTTTAAATGTGAAACGTGTTTTTAAAATATATAAAAAGTAGATTAACTTTTTCTTAATAATTTTTTTTTTAATAACGTTTTTATAAACAACTACCGGCGAGTAAAACATTTACAGCATTATTCGGAGCGATGACCTGGACAACGTATTAAAAAATCAGCGAGATCGAAGACTAAAAAATAATGGATATGTACTACAAGATTCAATTGGCAGGCGCGAGATTCGAACTCGCAACCCCCCGGTCGCAGTCGCGCGCTCTATCCACTAACCCACTGCGTGCTCCTTTTATTTATCTAATAAATAATTAATAATTGCTCTTCTTGTCAATAATTGTCAATGATTATTACTACAATAATTTTTATTAATTTAATTATAATTAAATAATAAAAATATAATTATAATTAGCCAACCCGCCTTAGCCATCATTTCCTAAAAAGATTATTTCTTACAAACGTCTTTTGTTCATAACACAATCGTTTTCAAGTTTCGCGCGTAATGACCGATTCACCGCGGCGCGTGCCCATTCAAACCATGTTCACGTAAATTGCCGTCGTCTTGACGACATCAAAAAACGGTGGACAGTTGAATATTATCGTTAGCTGTGTTTGTACAATATTCAGAGACGAGACGGTATCGACATTATTTGGAAGAGTAAGTAAAAAAAAACAAGACAATTTTTGTCAACGTGAGTGATCAGTGTGGTGTAATGTTTTTGCATTTGTTTAAAAATTTCAGAAAAATGGAGCAGCAAACAGAGATACAAAAACAAGTGGGACCTGGAACCTCATCGGCTCAGGAGACAAACGCTGCGACGGCGTCAAATGCTTTGATGGAGGCCGTCGCAAAGTTATCTCCGACGGTGAGTATATGATACATTATCAATTATTGTGTATGTTACATACACTAATTATTATTCTGTACGTTACAGACCACGGAAAGTACAGAAAGAAAGCCGCCAGAAGAGAATGGTGCTCCACCCACTCCAACTTTCACGGACGAGCAAATGGTGAGTTATCCAATTGAATCTTGTAGTACATATCCATTATTTTTTGGTCTTCGTTGTATTAATTTTATATTATTATGTTTCAGCGCAAAATCATAAAGGAGCTGCGAAAACAACTGTATAAGCGGGGTGGCAGCGTCCGGGGTGGCCGAGGCGGCAAACGCGGCAGCGGCCGCGTAATTGTAAATAATTACAATTATTATTAATAAATCTTTTTAAAATACTAGACTGCAAGAAGTTTCACTTTTACCGTGCGTGTCGTGCTTCTGCTTGGAGAAAATTTTTTTTTGGGATCGCCACGTCTTCGGGTGCCCACACAGACAAAGTATGAAAAGTAGAATTTTATTTCTCTGCTTACATTATCAGCTGATGCTGGATCCGCTGTTGCCTCGGAATTTTACAATCCATTCTCGTTTCGGTCATTGTCACGATATGGGAATCTGTACTCTGAAAAACATGTTTTAATTAATTTCGATAATTTTGCAATTATTGAACAATTTCAATCGCTGAAATGAATCAGTGATTCTGCACACTTGTTTGCAAGTGTACAGTCCGACGTCGGACAGCTTTTGAATCGTATACGATTCTAGAGCTGTGATTGTAATCACTTTACAATCTTTTTCGTCACCAGCTGATCAAGTCAGTGGCTAAGCACAATTGCGTGCAACTCGACCTCGGTCAGTTGCAACTTTTCTTTTCTTTTTTTTTGCATGCTCGTCAAGAATATACTACGGCTCCCGAATGGGCATATTTCTATCATCTCTGCTATCGACTAATTCGGGCAGCATACAATTTAGATAAAAGCGCGACAATTTTGGCTCCATTTGCAGTAACCAAAATTGGTCGTCTCTATCAACTTTAATTGATTTTATACCTTTCCTTGTCCATATACAAAAGAGACAGTACTTTCTGTCCGTTATGTGTAGCTGTCCTTGTACTTGGTAGTAGTACTTGTGTTTTTTGTTCATAGCGCTACCCGTACTATCTCTGTTAGAGATTCTTTCCCGAATCTCTACTCTGATAGTGTATACAGGGTGTCCCAGACCACCCGTACCAGCCATTTATAATCTAGATAATAGATTATTTTCAAAAATTCAAAATGCTTCTTTTATATGTTAGATGCGCTCTATTAAATGGTGATATTTTTAACTTCCGGTTCCGGCCGGAAATAGGAGATTGAGACCGGAAGTTACATTTTTCAAATGGAACATAGTATTTTTTATTACGGATTCGAATTCTATGCGAAAGAACAAGAAACTTTTGTCTGAAACATTTTTTCAAAAAATGACATTTTATGTCCTTTAAGTAACCTTCAAAATGAGTCTTGGCGAAATAATGTTTTCACTATCTGCTCTTGGCATAACCCAGAATCTACGACGAGGACGTGGCAGATATCAGATCCCGCGTGTGTGTGTGTGTGTGCGCGCGTGCGTGCGTGCGCGCGCGCGCTTGTGTTTTCTGGTGTTCACAGTAGAGATGAGGACCAATGTTTTGACAACATTGATCTGACGACATTTAGCGGTCAGACTCTGCTAGCACTGCTAGCGGCTTGCTTGCTGCCAGCAGCTTCTTGCTAGCATGCTAGCAGCAGACCTGCAGATCAACATTGTCAACACAATAAGTGTAACAGAATTCTCATAGACTCGCTATGCCGTATTCAAACGCAGAAGCTTTAGATATGATGCACATTTTAGGGGAATGTGGTGGTCAATTTAGAGCAGCTTCAAGGATGTGGCGAGAACGATACCCAGATCGTACTCCTCATTCACATAATGTTTTTTCTCGTTTAGCTAAACGAATTATCAATAAAGGTATTATTCAACCGGTTCACAATATAGGTAGAAAAATTCGACGCCCAGTTAGGGACGAAAGGACGTCGGAAATTCTTGCACACGTTCAGTTGAATCCCCATGATTCAGTAAGACGTGTAGAAATGGAATCTGGTATGGGCCATAGCACGATTTGCAGGATTTTTCGCGAACACAAGCTTCGTCCGTACAAAATGTCTCTTCACCAAGCATTGACCGTTGTTGATTTTAGACGCAGACTCGAATTTTGCAATTGGATACGTCAGCAACCACCAAACTTTCATCAGAAAATTTTATTTTCTGATGAATCTACATTTCACAGTGACGGCAATGTAAATACTTATAATTGCCGTTATTGGGCGGAAAAAAATCGTCAGTGGTTACGCCAAATTGATCATCAACATGTTTGGAAGGTCAACGTTTGGTGCGGAATTATTGAAAAATACATCGTTGGACCATTTTTTTTTGAAAGTAATCTAAACGGTGTTCGGTACGCTAATTTCCTTGAAAATGATCTTCCGCCCTTACTTGAAGATATTCCTATACAATTGCGCCTAAATATGTTTCTGCAGCAAGATGGATGCTCACCGCATACATCTAGAATTGCCCGTGAACGCTTAAACAGCATGTTTCCAGATAAATGGATAGGCAAATATGGTCCACATAATTGGCCACCACGATCACCGGACCTAACTGTTCTTGATTATTATTTGTGGGGAAGACTAAAAGATCTGGTATATCGCGAACGCCCTACAACACAAGATGATATGATTCGCAGAATACGTGACGCTATTCGCTCTCTAAATACTGATGAAATTTTGAATGCAACAAATAATTTCGAGAAGAGAGTAGTTAAGTGCATTGAAGCAAACGGCGAACATTTCGAACACCTGATTTAATCACACAATATCCACACACGCGCGCACGCACGCACGCGCACACACACACACAAACACACACACACACACACACACACACACGGGATCTGATATCTGCCACGTCCTCGTCGTAGATTCTGGGTTATGCCAAGAGCAGATAGTGAAAACGTTATTTCGCCAAGACTCATTTTGAAGGTTACTTAAAGGACATAAAATGTAATTTTTTGAAAAAATGTTTCAGACAAAAGTTTCTTGTTCTTTCGCATAGAATTCGAATCCGTAATAAAAAATACTATGTTCCATTTGAAAAATGTAACTTCCGGTCTCAATCTCCTATTTCCGGCCGGAACCGGAAGTTAAAAATGTCACCATTTAATAGAGCGCATCTGACATATAAAAGAAGCATTTAGAATTTCTGAAAATAATCTATTATCTAGATTATAAATGGCTGGTACGGGTGGTCTGGGACACCCTGTATAGCTGTACAAACTTAAATAAATATGACTACAAGCTAGCGACCAGTTCGGAGCGCCGTCGTCCCCGCTCCGTTCCCCCGCACCCCGCGGGATCCTCGGGTGAAGCGACGCGCCCAGCTGATCGCTCAGTTCGTCTATTGACACTATACCACGACATTCGATTTCTTTCACTTTCAACGGTTACGTAATCGTCTCGTCGAAACTCTCAATATCGAAATTCTCCGATTAACGTTAACGTCTCGATATCGTTCCAATTGCGGAAGCGATCGAGAAGTTAAAACATTAGTCCTTCGAGCCGGCTCGATCAATGTTTTAACTTCTCGATCGCTTCCGCAATTGGAACGATATCGAGACGTTAACGTTAATCGGAGAATTTCGATATTGAGAGTTTCGACGAGACGATTACGTAACCGTTGAAAGTGAAAGAAATCGAATGTCGTGGTATAGTGTCAATAGACGAACTGAGCGATCAGCTGGGCGCGTCGCTTCACCCGAGGATCCCGCGGGGTGCGGGGGAACGGAGCGGGGACGACGGCGCTCCGAACTGGTCGCTAGCTTGTAGTCATATTTATTTAAGTTTGTACAGCTATATACACTATCAGAGTAGAGATTCGGGAAAGAATCTCTAACAATCTCCAAAGTACTTATTTACTTCCGGCAATGTTGAAATTGCCTCTTCTGGCGTCATATCCGCAGCGCTCATTGGACATTTTATTTCCACGATGCCGTCGTCACCGATGAGACCATCCGGTGATGCTCCCAAATATGGAATCGATGCATCGATGAAAAGGCCACATTCTTCGATTTCGATTTCTTCCTTTGCCGACAATTCTTGCCGTGCAATGTGTTCGTTCCGCCGTCCATACACTACAGCAGGAACGTTTAGCAGACTGGGGTACAGCAATTTCTTTACTAGTTTTTCGCACAGCGTTCCTTTGCGTCGGATGATCACTTCGCCGAAGTTGGATGCTGTCAATAGGTTTCTCTTTTTATCCAGCCACTCGCTGCTTTTGGATTGTCCAATTGTTCTCCGCTCAATACCAGCTCTATCCTTTTGCCAATCGCGTAGGATTTCCATATGTTTTTCCGTTTCCAGGCGAAACACAGATTCGTCCATGTCTGGCCTCTGTGCATTTGATCCGTAGTCAGCATCTGTCGTTGCATTGAACCGCTTGCGTATTCTCTTGGAGTCCTATACTTTTCGATTTTTGCCAAGGCTGCCTTGTTGCGTTGTTGTTCCATCTTTTATAAAACTTTTGGCGACTCGTTTTTATACTCTCTCCGTAAACGAGACAATACTTCCTTCGTGTTGTATTGAATTACCGCAGCATTGCATCTTGCATTGTATGATCCCCTTAGGCCGAAATTTATTCTTTTTCCGCCAATGTACTTTGCGATGACGTTATTGAAGCTCTCCACCGGGTTGTTGTTGCCTTGGTAGAGGAGACTCTCTGCATTCGCTGACAGGCGTGCTATGATCTCCTGTATCTCTTGATACACTCCTATCCGCGATAATTCGTCAACAATATTTTCTTCATTTTCCTTCCTAGTCCCATTGCAGAAGTATTGTATGTTCGCGCACTGTTTGTGCTCTCCAAACACATAGCTTGGTGTATTCCTTATATCCTCATATAACTTTCTTATCTTCTCTGCTGACGTAAAATTCTCATTTGCTCTGTGTTCTGCAGCTTTCACAATTCCCGTTCGCATTCGCACAATATTTGATTCTATGGCTCGCCTGTAGTAGCCGGCCGGAGTTTTCTTCGCAACATCTCTCATTTTGTTGCTGAAGTTGCGCAGCAAATGATTCGTGCATTCTATCTTTTTCACGCGAATCACGTTCTTGTATGGATCACAGTCCAAAATTTTCTTGTAGACGCTGCTATCGCCGTCAGCAATTACCATCGAATACATCAATCCTCGTTCTTTGATGCTGGTCTTGAAGCCTTCTGCGATGGCATCGCTCTCCATTTTGCTGGACGTGTCGGTTTTGCTCCAATTCTTGAAACATTGGTGTTCCCGCGGTTCTTCATCCTTCTTCGCCGCGTTACGACAAATGAGACACTCCTTATTCCTCACTCCCACAAATAAAACTTTCTTCGTGTGACAACCTATTATCACGCCGACACCAGATATGGAGTCATATTTTCCAGTGCGGTACGACCTCTTCATCCAGCTTCCGTCAGCCACGACAGGAATATGTGGAATTCCGTTTTTTATATCGTTTCTTGCAATCGCTAGCTTCTTTTCCTCTTCGGCCGCTGCTACCATTTCCTTTTCCGCAGCAGCGATTAATTTATTGCCGACGTCATTATGATATTTCTGGTACGTTTGCTTGCACATCACGGGAATGTTCATGGCTGCAAAAATTCTTCCATTTGTGCGTATCCGCCTCCGGTGGTTAGTGTTCCGGCGACTGCACTTCGGTTGATGTCCATAGCTTTAGGATCGTGACGTTCGCTACGGACTTGGGCCTTATAACCGCACATCGAGCATTTCAGAACCAGTATTGTCTTCAAGCCCGCTCTCATCATCTTTTCTATCTCTATGTTGTTAGACGTACATCCGTACTTTTCCCCATGGGAGCTTGCCTCCTTTATCTGTTCAAAGACGTAGCGCTTGTCAACTATGCTCAACCCGTCCGTAAGGCACGATTCTTCCTGTGGCTCGATCGTCGTTCCTCTTTCCACGACAAAGTACTCCTCTTCGTCGAAGACATTTTCTGCCTGCGTGACGCATGGTACTTCAACTTCTTCTTGTACTTGCGGGACATCTTCGATGTTCATGTCGCACACCATTTCCTCTTCAGGTGCATTTGATGCCGGCGATGCATGTATTTCTTCCACTTCTTCTTGTACTTGCAGGACATCTTCGATGTTCATGTCGCACACTATTTCCTCTTCAGGTGCATTTGATGCCGGCGATGCATTATTCGCTGCTGTACAGTGCTCCGCCATGGCAAACTGCGCTATCTGCTTCCGTCTGCAAATAGAATATTTTCCATAATTATATTTTCATTTACACAGGTAAGGATTTCATTATTCTAACTTGCTTCTCATCAACGAATCTTCTAACTTATAGTGATAAAAATTAAAAATAAGGTATCACCAGTAGTTAAAAAATTCGTTGATGAGAAGCAAGTTACAATGATGAAATACTTACCTTAGTTCCTGTATAAATGAGATTATAAATTTGGGAAATAGATATCTACTTTACATTACAATACAGTCACACACAGTCTACGAAGAGTGCCAGCGACAATCGCAGCAATACGCCAAATGATATACGTAAAGTAAACGCGTTCAAATACTTTATTGAATCGTTTTCAAGTTTCGCGGACAGACGAATATTATTGTCAAACTACTGGGTTACCTATTTAAAAAAAAAAAAAAATGATTTTGTAACGGCCTGTGCAACGAGCACGCCGTCCGATCACCGACATGCAACGGATGCGCGACGACAATCGTCCTCGGGAAGCCACGCGACGCCCGTTTTCGAAGATTAGGTCACCGTGGTACACTGTACAATTGAAATTCAAAGTTTTACTTGTCTTCAGACAGTCTAGGGGACTATGAAAAATTATGATCAAAATCATGCAGTACACTTACCTATTTCGTTGTGCCTTGCTTTTGCTATATCTTTTTGCAGACAGTCGAAGTTTTTTAATACATCCTTTCCCTTTGAATGTCCGCAACGTCGCATTAATGCTCTCCATTATCACTAATCACTAATCACTAGTGAATATTCACAAATTGCTAACTACCGCACAATTCCGCGCAAAGACTAAACTATGAATGGCTCAAGGAACCATTCACGTCTAAACGCGTTAGAGTTCGCCAGTTATACTGAAACTGAAGACTCTAAGGTTCATTTCGAACCATGTTCGCGTAAATTGCCGTCGTCTTGACGACGTCCAAAAACGGTGGACAGTTGAATATTATAGAAGTCTGTGCAATAGAAGTTGTAAGTGTTCGGTCAATAAAGGTTATATATATATATATAAGAATCTGTAAGCGAAAGTTTGTAAGAAATAATCTTTTTAGGAAATGATGGCTAAGGCGGGTTGGCTAATTATAATTATATTTTTATTATTTAATTATAATTAAATTAATAAAAATTATTGTAGTAATAATCATTGACAATTATTGACAAGAAGAGCAATTATTAATTATTTATTAGATAAATAAAAGAAGCACGCAGTGGGTTAGTGGATAGAGCGCGCGACTGCGACCGGGGGGTTGCGAGTTCGAATCTCGCGCCTGCCAATTGAATCTTGTAGTACATATCCATTATTTTTTAGTCTTCGATCTCGCTGATTTTTTAATACGTTGTCCAGGTCATCGCTCCGAATAATGCTGTAAATGTTTTACTCGCCGGTAGTTGTTTATAAAAACGTTATTAAAAAAAAAATTATTAAGAAAAAGTTAATCTACTTTTTATATATTTTAAAAACACGTTTCACATTTAAAGTGTATAAATTTTCCCGTAGTAAAATGAGTGTATTTACGAATTCTGCTATCAAGTATAGTTTGCCAGGTTTAGAGGTACACGCTGAGGCACACTCAGAATTTATGATAGGTCGATGCTATTGAATTGAAAGTCGGTAATAAAGTAATTTTCGCGGCAGGCATAGCAGACAAAGAGTGTACGTGTTTCGAGGAGGCGAATGTTATAAGAGTTTAAAACGAAGTTTCACTTTCGGAAGAACTGAACTGAATTCATCTACTGAAAACCAGCAATAAAACAAAATTTTATTTATAAATATCGTTTTACAATGTTTAAATAAATTACTATATATTTATAATAATATCATATTCAGATTGCTTTCAATATAAATGAAAAACCCCACTTTGTTTCATGTCTCTATCCTAAACAGAACAAAAGTTATTGAATTTTGTCCAAAAAACAGGCTTTTCGTGACACTGTGCGGCGGCCGCGTAATAATAAATGATTACAATTATTACTAAATAATAAATGTTTAATTTTCAAAAATATTGTGTTTTATTTATCTAATAAATAATTGTTATTCTTATTATCGATCGTATGATTGTTAAAACACAACAAGTATTAATGATTTCGGCGATACGCAACGGTTCGATCAATTAAATACGTTAAAGCAATTTTACATATTCATTTAAACTTTCAACGTTTCAATCTCTATGGGATCATTCTCAAGAAAGAAGAAAACTGCGTCTGAAAATTTAATAAAAAATTTTTGAAATTAATAAAATCGGGTTTCAATACCTTGTCAAGAAACCGTTCAAACGCTTTCGATGCGAGCATCGACTTCGACGATTTTCGTATATAATGCGGCAACGTTGCACTTGTCAAGTTGACAACGCTGTAAACTCTAGCTTCAAGAAAAGCTAGAAGGCACACGTACACGCCGCCCGAGCGGTGTGTAGCGCCACACAGTCTCACTCGAGCACACCGACGCTGCGAGCAGCCGCCTGCGTTCATAGCCTCTCTAACGTTCATGCTGCCGAATATTGCAAACCATAGCTCGCGAACGTAAAAATAGAACTTTTGAGCCAAATACCACCCTAGATTGGTCTTTCATGTAGCGATTGTGGGTACTGAAAAGTCAAAGTTTTGCGTTATCGAGTTATCACGTTTCACATTTAAAGTGTATAAATTTTCCCGTAGTAAAATGAGTGTATTTACGAATTCTGCTATCAAGTATAGTTTGCCAGGTTTAGAGGTACATGCAGAGGTACACTCAGAATTTATGATAGGTCGATGCTATTGAATTGAAAGTCGGTAATAATAACACATATTTTCTGCTTAGTGACTGCTCTCACCGCCGAGAGAGTATCCCGTTGGCGCTGCTGTGTGCTCCTCAACATTAATCTGTAGAATGTGTACCCAGTGCCCCCTAATTAAGCTTTATCTACCGGCCGCTCATTCGTTTTAGCGCGGCGATCATTTCGTAAAGGTCACGGGCGTAGACTCCGCCCTTAATCTGTTACTCACTTGTACCATAAACGCCGCCTTCGAACTGCAAATATTTTCCATCTACCTCGTCCGCTTGAACGATAGCATCTTCGATATGATCGAAAGCGAATTATTATGGATATTATTATTATTATGGATATGATTTTCAATCAGAAAGACTAATCAAAGCATCACGGCTCATCAATTTTTCAACAGGTTGAGCTATTTTCCTGCAGTCAAAAAAATCGTTAACCCTTTGCATTCGGAGCTATTTTAACTCGAAAACTGAACATTTCTTCTAACCTAGAATATTTCGAATAATGGTACAACAAATGTTAGTGGTGCTTCTCTCTCAGAGTAACCATTCGTTTGCTAAGGGTTAAATCTTATAATTACTTCAGAAATAGATAAACCTTCTTACTTGTTGATTATTTGTATTGTATTATTGTAACATGATATTTGGTCCCCTCAGGGTTTCAAATTCATTTACCAATCCCCCTCGTTTCCACTCTCACCATCGCCTTTTCAGCGGGACCTACTGTTTATGGTGGGTTCCGAACCACCTTTTGCCAACAACACGTGAAAAACACCTCGGGTGGGTCACTTTCCGGTTTTTTACCAGACGGTCACCCATCCTAGTGCCGTTCACGTTCCACATTGTTTAACTTCGGTGATCTAACGAGAACCGGTGCTTTCAACGGGACTACGGTTGTTGGTACTTGTTGATTATTGATTTGATCACTTTTATCAGCCGTTGTTAAATAAGCAGTTGTCGATGGCAATGCTCCATTGGCTGACAAACATACTGTTATATGGGTAACCGCTATTAACAGCAGAAAACCTGTAACAACATAGAATTCTGACTATAAAATGCATAGTTCAATAATCTGAATAAACATTGAAACATTTCCTACGAATTGTTGCAAGGTATAACAAAGAAAACGGTATGTAAATCGGTACTTTACAATACCTACAAGCGTGAAGAAAATCGAATCGAGAACGAAAAGAAAATACATTGCAGCACGACTTGATAAGGAAATGTATAATTATTTGCTTCTGTACATGTTCAGAACTAAAAATATCGGAAGAAAACGTAATCGATTGATACTTACGAAGGACGCCGACCGATTGGACGCGTCCCGATTGGACGGTTCCGATTGGACGCGTTCCTTTTGGACGCCGTCCAATTTGTATTCGTGGCATTTGACGACATAATGTTTTAAAATCATTGATTTTGGGAGTCTGCAGATGGTGGTATTGTTGGTCAATTCAAATTCGTATATTATGTGATTACATACATGGTCGAACATTTTAAATTTGGGAGTGAATTTGTGGAGTCTCAACGACAAGCTGTTTCTCCCGCTCACCGCATTGGCGTTTCCAACACTTCAAGAAGGAGAAAGCAGATTTTATGTCCTCGACCGCTATTTTCAATTTGTTAACTTCAACCATTTTTGTTTATATCTTTCTTTTTTATTGATTTCATGTTGCTATGTATTGATGTTCTTTGTTTTATAATGTTTCATGTTTTTCTCTTCATTTATTCATTCTGTTACTGAATTTAGTTCAATCAACATCTGTTTATAATATAAAATAAAAGTTCTTACAATTATTATATTTCAAGATTAAATAATTGTTAATTAATTAAATAATAAAAGTTCTTATACAATTTATTTGAACACGTAATTCTAAACTGGTGACCCCGACGTGATTTTTTATTAAACGCTGTTTAATAATACATCTTAATTATGCCGATATCACGCTCTCCAATTCAAACTCAACAAGATCCAGCAGGAGTTCATGAACCGTCGACAAGCCATGTTGTTCCTGAAGTTGAAGACGCTAGACGAAAAGACTCATTTGAAAGCAGTTTCTCAGACCCGGAAATATGTGATACACTGACAGTTCCTGGAGTGGGTGCTATAAATAGCTGTCGTCTCCCTCGTTTCTGGAAATCGAATCCAGAACTTTGGTTTTTCCAAGTAGAAGCTGCATTCGGAATTTATAGGATACGTCGAGCCGACCGGAGACACCGTGAGGGCCGCGGCAGCACCGACTCAGGCAGCGAAATCGCTGCCGAAAGCAGCGTCGTCGGGCCGACAGGCCGCCAAACCAGCCGTGGGACCCACAACACGGCACCTGGAGCTGACGGCTCAGTAAATTGCGGCATCGCTCCCCACGCCGCCGGGACCGTCACCCCACCGCCGCACAGTGGGCGAGAAAGCGATCTTTGTGGCCAAAAATCTGCCTACAACTCAGTTTTCCACCGATTCAATTGAAATTTTTTTTAAAATGTTCGTGAAGGTCTATATTTTGATGACGTGCTGCGCAAAAATCGTTATCAAGAATCCTTATCTATAAAACTCAATAACTCCGATACTCCATCCGCCCATACCATAAATTTGCATGTCCCAGCTGAGTTGCCGACGCTTCTTAACCCTAAACCGCAAAATTTTAAACTGTAAATCTGGCCCTGAGAATTACCAATTGAATAGAATTACATTCGGAACTTATGAGACTTACCATTAATTTATTGATCCAACAGCAGCGTTTTCGCTTCTTCCGAAAGAACTTTCTTGTGCTTGACATCCTTTATTCTTAGAAAACTTATAAGTGGATCGGATGATAATAACATATGCCGCATAATGTCTATATTTGTCTTTTTGCGGCAGCACATTCGGGAGTTTTCAGCTCGTGATTTCCTGAAGACTTTGTTATTTGCCTCTTGTGGCTCTTCTGAATATAAACCAATTGGCAGTTCAAATGTAGCAAGTACTTCACTTCCATGTTGCAGTACCTTATGAACTGATGGAGGTAGTTTATACCATGGATAAATTTTAATGCACAATTTAGCCGTCTCCGAACAATATTTTTTGAATTTCACAGAATCAGCTTTCTTGTCACATGTAATTATCTGAAGAATGTTATGCAATCTTGTGATAATAACCGCGTTTAATCCAGTCACTGCAGCAACTGATTCGGCTTTTCTAAAGAAAGTTCGGGCCACGTTCCCAGTATTTGATGTACCAGCTCCCTGTTTGACAACATCAACTGTGATTGATAGCTCTTTCAAAGAATTTTGCACTTTTTTCTTCCTTGCCGCCTTTAATTCTTTCTCCTCTATGGTTCTCGCAAATCCTATTTTGAAATCTAAGTTGTATGAAACATGTAGAAGGTATTCCATGAAACGGATCCAACAGTGTAAGGTCGAGAGCCCGTATTTATAATATTCTTCATTACATGGCAGACTGTTAACGTGTTCCAAATCATTAACTAACTTGGGTCAGACTGAGCATATATTACAACGGTTAGACGATTTCTGTTGAGTAAGTATATGACAGACTTTTCCATCGATCATTGTACACCGGATATCAAAACGTATTTCAAAAATCATGTCTGCATATTCAAAATTATACGCCTCAACCTTCTGCAGAAATTCAGTAATCTCACAATATTGGCTATGAATAACAGAATCACTCTCTTTAATAAATTCAAACCTTATTGGACGACAGAAATGAGGAGAGTTTGGTGTTTCATTCGTCCAAATTACCGAATCATCATTTCTTAGTTGTAGTGGGACGAAAGAAACAATCAACACAGTTGCATCACTTATTTCATTTGATTTTCGTTACACAGTTTAGCCGTCTCCAAGCAACAACAGCGGTACGGTCTAAATAAACAATAACAAATGACGGAACACGCTTTCAACAGTTTACGTGATACAGATTCACGCGTTGAGCTGGTCTCTGTCGTAATAATTTCGTGTAATTATCTGCCCAAATACTTTACGGTGTACGATGTATTTTAAAGTAAAGAACTTGGTCTTGTGCACATCAATATGGAGTAAGAAACCCAATACTACGAATAACGATAAGATAGATATCATAATAAATGATATAAAGGCCAGTAATTATTCCTTCTCCGAAATTCAATTAGAATTTATAAGACGCCGATTGAGTAACTGCTTTCTCCCTCAGTACAATAGGTTGTGGCAAAAAATGTATCGGCAAAAAAATCGTTTTATAAAGTGCTGTGCGGACTTTACAGAAAAAGGTTTTTAAGTTGATTTCAATTCGATATGTGATGACTCATTCAGTGATAATCCGGAAAACCACGGGCAAAATGGTTCTGTAACTAAAGGTCGTCCACGACTGTCATATGCTGAAGCATCGATAAGGACCAAAAGAAGACGCATAGGAGAGCTCGCTTTTAGTTGCACGCATGAAGAATTATCAAAAGCTCTGCATGTGAAAGAAAGAAACTCTTTTGTCGATCCTCAGAATATTGATGTGGATGATGATATCGAAAGCCATATTAATAATGGTCTGGCAATGTATGTGGACTTAAGACTAAGTAAAAGAAGATATGAGAAATTAAGAAAACATAGTGCATTAATTCATCTGGAAAATAAATATCCTCCTTACGATGCACTCATACATGCAAAACGAAACTGTCACCCAGAGGATATAGACGTTCCTGACTCGGGAGCTAGAGTAAACTTCATATCTCTTTTGGATCATACAACAAAGAAACTACTCGCTCTACTGAATCCAGATGAACTGAAAAATTTACGTGATACGAAGTTGCTCCTTACTGGAAAGTGGGGTATGGATGGCGCTTCCGGTCAGCAGACCACAAGACAACGATGGACTAACAGTAAAAATTATGGCAATAAAACTGAAAAAACAATTGAAATAAGTGATGCAACTGTGTTGATTGTTTCTTTCGTCCCACTACAACTAAGAAATGATGATTCGGTAATTTGGACGAATGAAACACCAAACTCTCCTCATTTCTGTCGTCCAATAAGGTTTGAATTTATTAAAGAGAGTGATTCTGTTATTCATAGCCAATATTGTGAGATTACTGAATTTCTGCAGAAGGTTGAGGCGTATAATTTTGAATATGCAGACATGATTTTTGAAATACGTTTTGATATCCGGTGTACAATGATCGATGGAAAAGTCTGTCATATACTTACTCAACAGAAATCGTCTAACCGTTGTAATATATGCTCAGTCTGACCCAAGTTAGTTAATGATTTGGAACACGTTAACAGTCTGCCATGTAATGAAGAATATTATAAATACGGGCTCTCGACCTTACACTGTTGGATCCGTTTCATGGAATACCTTCTACATGTTTCATACAACTTAGATTTCAAAATAGGATTTGCGAGAACCATAGAGGAGAAAGAATTAAAGGCGGCAAGGAAGAAAAAAGTGCAAAATTCTTTGAAAGAGCTATCAATCACAGTTGATGTTGTCAAACAGGGAGCTGGTACATCAAATACTGGGAACGTGGCCCGAACTTTCTTTAGAAAAGCCGAATCAGTTGCTGCAGTGACTGGATTAAACGCGGTTATTATCACAAGATTGCATAACATTCTTCAGATAATTACATGTGACAAGAAAGCTGATTCTGTGAAATTCAAAAAATATTGTTCGGAGACGGCTAAATTGTGCATTAAAATTTATCCATGGTATAAACTACCTCCATCAGTTCATAAGGTACTGCAACATGGAAGTGAAGTACTTGCTACATTTGAACTGCCAATTGGTTTATATTCAGAAGAGCCACAAGAGGCAAATAACAAAGTCTTCAGGAAATCACGAGCTGAAAACTCCCGAATGTGCTGCCGCAAAAAGACAAATATAGACATTATGCGGCATATGTTATTATCATCCGATCCACTTATAAGTTTTCTAAGAATAAAGGATGTCAAGCACAAGAAAGTTCTTTCGGAAGAAGCGAAAACGCTGCTGTTGGATCAATAAATTAATGGTAAGTCTCATAAGTTCCGAATGTAATTCTATTCAATTGGTAATTCTCAGGGCCAGATTTACAGTTTAAAATTTTGCGGTTTAGGGTTAAGAAGCGTCGGCAACTCAGCTGGGACATGCAAATTTATGGTATGGGCGGATGGAGTATCGGAGTTATTGAGTTTTATAGATAAGGATTCTTGATAACGATTTTTGCGCAGCACGTCATCAAAATATAGACCTTCACGAACATTTTAAAAAAAATTTCAATTGAATCGGTGGAAAACTGAGTTGTAGGCAGATTTTTGGTCACAAAGATCGCTTTCTCGCCCACTGTGCGGCGGTGCGGTCCACGGGTGCGGACCATACGCTCGGTAACCTGGCTACCGGGCCTGCTTAAGCGGAAGGCCGAGCTGGAAGAGGCCGCGAGGAAGCGAGCATCCGCCGCCACCCCCGGGACAGACACCGAACCCGGCCCGTCGCGGTCAACGGACGACAGGAATAAGGTCGGCCCGTTTGACCCAGTACCCTGCGCCGGGGTCAAAGCCGAACCACCCACCTGGTGGGACGGAGTGGTGAAACCACCGGCAAAACAGGAACGCCGATAGACCAAAGGAGGCCGCCACGACACACCGCCACTGCCGCACTGGACAGAGAGGCTGCACCTCCAGGATCCGGACGTGGTGTTCGTGGCCGAACATCCACCGATCAAGGCTACGACCCGCACCGGGGAAGCCACGACCAGCACGACACCACCTGGAGCACCGGGCATAGCTGCCGCCACTCCTGCCCCACAGGCAGCAACACCTCCCAGGACCAGCCCCATGCAGATCTAGAGCGAACGACCTGGCAATGGGGGCCGCCCGACACCATCTGGGGACCGCCTTCCCGGCGCTGCCCCGTCACTGCCGTACGACGGCAAACCGGTACCAGGCCCCACAGCCTGGTACCAACTTCCGACGGGCCGTCGCACAGTGGTCCCAAAGCCCGAAAACGTGGACAAAACCCCAAAAATGAATTATGAGCTAGGACGGTTTTACCCATTGGAATGGGTACTCTAATAGTGACTCCGTAGTGGGGTAAACGTGAAAATGCTTGTATTTTTTTACCTGAGTTGCAGTCGTAGTCGAAACTTTGCGTTCATTAGACAGGCATTTTTCACGCGCGTGAGTGTACGTACAAAATATAAGTGCAAAGTGTATAAGCTTCATTGGGAGCTAGTGATTTTTATACCACATAATGGATACAGTTTGTGGAGGTAAGTTCAATCGTTTTTAGTGCTGAATTGTTAATGTTAACCGGTTAAAAGTTACATGGAAGGGGAACATAAAATTTGACGCATACATTTGAAAGATGTAGAGATAAGTAAAATCTTTCACACACATCCACGGAATAACTTACATGGGGTCTTAGTTTATACTATTATCTTGCAATATCCCAAAAATTAGCTGCCCGTAGCTGCCCCTTTTCAAATGCCACCATTTTGTATTGCTCAGAGTAAGGATTTTATAATCATTCACCAAAATATCTCGGAAAGTATGAATGATACTAAAAAATACTTCAAATCAAAATGTTATGGTTTGAAGGAATACATTTGACTTTGGTATGCGTTTGATTTATTAATGACCTTGAAATGTCCTGTGAAGGTCACGAGTCAATTTTTGAAAAAAAAGGGTATTTTCTTTTTCATATTCTTATAGCTGATATTCAGACGATTTCAAAACAGTATAATAACATTATTTTCCGTCAATTTGTTACCGAGATATAAACATTTCAATAAGAGAGCTAGAGAGGAAGCGATCTTCAAGGGACAGATAGGTCTAAGTAAATTTGTAACAGACCTGCAGGTACCAGGCCTGTTACTAAGCGATACGAACGCCGAAATTCCCGAACCGCACCGAATACGACCGAAGCCGACCGAACCGTACCGATTCTCGAAACGCCGAGAAACTTCGACGTCACCCCCGCGCCGCGCCGCGGAGGAAATAAAAACCCGTGAGACACAGAACGCGCTCTCTTACGTATCCGATCCTCGAAAGAGTACAGATCGATAAGTGAATCTTTACGGTAGCATCGCTTGCAATCATCGCCCGGGTACCTTCACTCGTAACGAGTCGCAGGGACACGGACAGGATTGTAAGTATCCGATCACGTAGCATTCACTTTCCGAATCCTTCGCGAACCCCTCGGGGTACGTTGCGACAACGTTCAATGGGGGCACGCGCTTGCGACCGACCCCGTCCACGTGCCGCGTTGTAACAACGGCCACGTTTTCCTGATCCGAGAGTGAAGCGGTCCGCCTGACCACGGCTAGTGGACAGTGCGAAGTGGACAGTGGAATGTGCATAGTGAAAAGTGCGAATACCATCGAGACCGGCCACGTGGCGAAATCGGCCATCTTAGGTTAACCGGTCGCGAACGGGAAGCAAGGCGCGCCGCCATCTACCGGTCCGCCCGCGAAGTAGTGCCGGTACACGAACGCCGCCGGGAGACGACGCCGCGAACCACCGGTATAAACAGAGAAACGTCAAAACGAAAACGAAAACGAAAACGAAAACGGTACCTCCGCCGCGAACCGCGATCGCGGCTACGAGAACCTCGCACCGAAGCAACGCGATATTAACGGATCCGGTCGCTACTGCTCGAACGAATGAAGCGGATTAAATTGAGGAAGGAGCAACTGATAGCCGAGCTTCAACGCAGCAATCTGCCGACCACGGGCACGGCAGACGAACTGAGGAAACGGCTGACGGAATATATCCAAGAGCAAACCGACGATCCCGACACCATGACAGACCCTAAAGACGGCACGGTCACCCGAAGCATGGCCGGCAACGACAAAGTGACAGTCGCCAGTGAGAAAGCCGACCCAAACCGCAACATCGACCGACTTCGGAAGTCGGGTTGCGTCACCGACGGCAAGGACCCGTTCGCGTTCCTCGAGAGAGTGGCCGAGCTGAAACGATCCTTCGCTATTACCGACGATGAATTGTTACGGGGTGCGCCAGAAATGCTACAAGGACAGGCCCAGGCATGGTACCGCAACGAACAGGACGAGATTAAAACCTGGGAACAGTTCACGGAGAAGTTCCTGGCCGTCCATACACCGAAACGCTCGCGGTTCCAACGGATGCAAGCGGTGCGAGACAGGGTACAGCGTCGAGGGGAATCATTCGTCGAATACGTGACGGCCGTAACAACACTCATGCGACGGGCTCAAATGCCCATGACCGATCGCCTAGAGATGCTGCACGAAAACATGCGAACCGACCTGCGCCGACACATACAACTGCAGGATGTGCACGACGTACAGGACCTGATCGACCGAGCCCGGCACATTGAGGAATGTGACGAGAAGGATGAACGCGCGGCACGCCCTGCGAGATCAACCACTGAAATCGCAGCCGCCACGACCGGCACCGACCGAGACAACCAGAGGACGACGCGCCTCGAACCGATAGCGACCCGGCTGTCACGCTTGAGCCTCACACCGACCAACACACCGAATAACCGAGCGGGGCCGGAGGAATACAGTCCGGAAACGCATTGTTGGCGTTGTAAGCAACGCGGCCATAGGCGTTTCGAGTGTCGGAACGCGTATCGGAAGTTTTGCTCGCGATGCGGCCGCGACGGCACGCTAACGCAGGACTGTCACCCACCGGGAAACGGACAGCTGAGCCCACCGTCGACGGACGACCGGCGGGCCCAACAATAGAACTATCGAGAGGAATCCGTTACACGCCCCGACCGCTGCTGCCGATCCGAATCCTGGGACATGAAATCGACGCTCCGCTCGATACCGGCGCGCAGCTGTCGTGCGTAAACGAGGAAGTGCTCGCCTGGGCCTACGCGAAGGGATTCCGACCGGACGCGAACACCAACCGAGTCAGCCTCGCCGACGGGTCGGACACCCACCCAACGGGACGAATACGACTGCCGTTCCAAACGGAGGGCGGCGACTGGAGCACGACCTTTACGATACTGCCGAAGATGGGGATACCAGTGCTCCTCGGTATCCAGGCGATCGCCACCCTCCAACTTACCTTCCGGCCACCACATGAGGTCGCCGCTTGGCCGGAGGTGTGTCATGCCACTCCTTGCCTGCAACTCGGCCTGCGGAAGTTATCCGATACCGACCGCTCCCCGTTTGAAACGTTCCTGAGCGCCGAGATGCAGTTGTTCGAGTCCGTACCGGGAAGAACCTCGCTCGTACAGCACCAGATTAAACTGACCGACGAGACTCCGTTGAAACAACGCTACCGCCCCCGCAACCCAGCAATGCAAGCCATTATCGACGAGGAGGTCACGAAGATGCTGAAGGACGGGGTGATTGAACCTTCTAGCAGCCCGTGGAGTTCACCAGTGGTGATCGTGAAAAAAAAGGACGGTCGCCACCGATTCTGCGTTGATTTCCGCAAGTTGAACGAACGGTCGGAAAAGGACGCGTACCCGCTACCGCATATCCAGGCGACCCTCGATAAACTCAGAGGCGCCAGGTTCCTTACGACCCTGGATTTAAAGAACGGCTATTGGCAGGTGCCACTCGGAGCCGCCAGCCGACCCCTCACCGCCTTCACCGTACCCGGACGGGGACTTTTCCAGTTTACGGTCATGCCGTTCGGACTCCACTCCGCCCCCGCGACGTTCCAACGACTATTGGACCAGGTCATCGGGCCGGAGATGGAACCGCACGCGTTTGCGTACTTGGATGACATCATTGTCGTCAGCCGAACGATCGACGACCACCGTCGCCACCTACAGGACGTCTTCCGCCGCCTGCGCACCGCCGGCCTCCGGCTTAATCCAGATAAATGCCGTTTTTGCGTTGACCACCTCCGATACCTGGGACATATAGTAGACCAACAAGGAATCCGGACCGATCCCGAAAAGACCGAGGCCATCGCACAAATCCCGGTGCCCAAGACGATACGAGACGTGCGCCGATTTCACGGCATGGCCTCCTGGTATCGGCGTTTCGTACCCAATTTCGCGGAAGTGATGGAACCACTAACCCGCCTGACCAGGAAGAACGCGAAATGGGTCTGGACGTCGGTGGAGGAGGAGGCGTTCCAGGCCATGAAGGCCCGCCTGGTTGCCGCACCCATACTCGCTTGCCCGGACTTTGCACAACCGTTTACACTCCAGACAGACGCCAGCGATACCGGACTGGGGGTGGTGCTGACCCAAGGCGCTGACGACGGCGAACGAGTCATCGCCTACGCGAGCCACACGCTGAGCGATATCGAGCGCAAGTACAGCGCGACCGAGAAGGAGTGTCTCGCCGTGGTGTGGGGCATCCGCAAGATGAAGCCATACCTCGAAGGGTACCAGTTTACAGTCGTCACCGACCATCAAGCCCTCAAATGGCTCCGACAGATGGATAACCCGACGGGTCGTCTCGCACGCTGGGCCTTGGAGCTTCAACAGTACGACTTCGAGGTTAAATACCGACCCGGCAAGCTGAACCACGTGGCGGACACGCTGTCCCGGAGCACGTCCCCACCGACAATAGGCTCACTGCGACCCAGGCGAGGGAACGACACTTGGTACGAAAAGAAGCTACAGGCAGTCCAAGACGACCCGATTACCGAACCAGATTTCCAGTTACGGGGCGACCGACTATACCGATACCTGCCGCACCAGCTAGATTACAACGAGGTCGACCCAGAAGGCGCATGGAAATTGTGCGTAGCCACAGCCGACCGGGGTAACATACTGAAACGCTACCACGACGACCCGACAGCGGGTCACCTCGGGGTGGCCAAGACAATTGTACGCCTAGCGCAACGCTTTTACTGGCCAGGGATGTTCCGGGATGCCGCCCGTTACGTCCGCAGTTGCGACAACTGTCAACGGTACAAGAATACGCAGCGGCTACCGCCCGGGCACATGTACGCGAACCCGGGTACGACGCCATGGCACACTGTCTCCGTCGACCTGATCGGCCCATTGCCACGGTGTCGCAACGGCCACAATTGGCTGCTGGTGGCAATGGACCGATTCTCAAAATGGGTCGAACTGACACCACTCCGGAAGGCGACCAGCGCCGCCGTCGCCGCAGCACTCCGGAAGGATATCATCCTACGCCACGGCGCCCCACACGTCCTGATATCGGATAACGGACGTCAATTTATCGGCGAACCGCTGACTACGCTGCTACAGGCGTCGGGGACGGAGCACCGCCGAACACCACCGTACACCCCACAGTGCAACCCCGTCGAGAGGGCGAACAAGGTCGTCAAGACCATGCTTGCCCAATACACCGGCAACCGACACGACCGATGGGACGAGCAACTGGACGAAATACGGTTCGCCGTCAACACCGCCAGGCACGACGCCACCGGTTACAATCCAGCCTACGTGAATCAGGGCCGAGAACTCCGCATACCGGGAGACGAGAAACCAACCGACACGGCCACACCGTGGCAACGCCGCTGGAAGAATCTACGAGAGGCCCAGGAACTGGCGCGGATACACCTGACCTAGGCGTTCAACCGCCAGGCCGGGTACTACAATCTGCGGAGGCGCGACTGGAAGCCGAGGGTTGGAGAGAGAGTGTGGAAACGGGACCACATTCTCTCTAACAAAACCAAAAACGTGAACGCTAAACTCGCACCGAAGTTCTCTGGTCCGTTTACCGTCGGTCGCATAATCTCCCCGGTGATAGTCGACCTACGGGATAAGCGGAATAAGTGGATCCGCCACGTACACGTGAAGGAATTGAAGGCCGACAACGCACCCGTGGAGAACCCAGTCGTGACCTCGGAAGCAGTGGCCGAGACACCGGAACCAAGCGACGCCACGAGGGGTGCCGTGATACCCACGAACACAACCCCCGCCCAGCCAACACCACGTCGACGTGGCCGCCCAAAAAAAGCTAATAATTGTATTCACGTTTGCACTAGGTTATCTAGAGGTTTTGACAGGCCAGCCAGCATGGAACTGGACCACGAATGGGACCTGGGGACGTTATTCCGGGAGCCCGACCTCACCAAACGGCCGATTACGCCCGACATCGCTCCAGCAAGGGCCGTGGAAGCGTCGACAACCAGCCCACCGAAGGGGACCGACACGACGACGGCACCGACACACGACACGCCGCCGACCACATCGGGCGGGACACCGCCAACGCCGACGGATTATGCCGAGCCGAGCCCGCCGCCCGCCACACCCGTCCAGCCGACACCGGCTGCGACGACCGTCACAGTGGCCCAGGTGACGCAGGCCCTATCCAGGGCGTACCCGTGGGATAAACTCCCAGGACTGGAGGAGATGGGCCTGGGCGAGCTCCTGAAGCCCAACCGGTCACCACCGGCCAGGCCACGCTCACCATCCACGTGGTGGAGCGGCCCACTTCCTCCTCCCACGCGGTACAGCAACCGCCGCCGGAGGACGAGACACCGGAAACGTGACTCGCAACGACCAGAGTCGCCGCCGAAACGGGCCACGACCAGACCCAAGGAGATCACGAGACGCGCGGAGCTGGCGCATTGGAGCGAGCCGCTACCCGAGGCGGCAGCGGCATACACCCCGGACCGCCAAAATAGCTACCCGGGACAGGCGAGACAGCACGGCAGCCGGGAACTACCAAGGGACGCACTCCCACCGTGGTACTACCCACCGAAGTTCCCGATGGGACCACCGGTGTACGTCGAGTACGAACCACCGAAACCCACCACACCGCCGAGACTCGCCACACCGCCGAGACCGGCCACACCGCCGAGACACGCCACGCCGACTACATCACCGACAGACGGGCCGACGGCGGATTTGCTGGTATCGGCTAAGATCGATTATAGCCAGCTACCGAAGTGGGAGCCGCGACCGGTGCTGCAGGTGATGGGGGCCCACGGTACACCACGGCCAAAAGACGGGCACGCCAGGCGACCCAACCGCTTGACGTTCGTGCCCGCGAACGAAAGGCCCGGAAACAATGGGAAGCCAGTCTCCCCAGACGCACTGGATCTGCACCTGCTCGAACCACTACCGTACACGGGCAGGTTCCTCCCATGCGTGTGCCTGTGGTACGAGCTACCGACGGGCAGACTGGTCGAAGTTCCCATCCGACTCGTCAATGAACGACGAGTATATACGGCTCTACCGGACGGGACCGAACGGTGGACACTCCTCTTCGACGAAGGGGGGATCCTACGCCGGTGCAAGCACCGCCCCGACGCCCCACCAACCGCCGGGGGACGCATATGAGTGAGACAGTGAAGACACGTGAGACACGTCGAAACGACGACCGATAACTGCGACCGGAAACGGTGTGAGACGTCGAAACGACGACCGATAGTTATTAGAGAAAAACCTCACCTCGCGACGAGCATGAGGCGCCGCGCTTAACATAGGTACCGCCCTCCCCTCGTAACGAGCACGAGAGGGCACCGCGACGCCGAAGAGAGCGAGTAGAGGAGCCGTGGCGACGATGTACTTTGCTACGCGGCCGGCAAGCAAATCGCAGACAGGCAAAAAGATTTTTTTTTTTTGGTTAGTGTTTAGAGTTGGTTTTATTTTCGTCTCTCGTTATTATAGGCCCTGTCTAAGCTGCCGTTCGGTTTCATTTTTGGTTCCGTTGAGATAAACATTGCCCGCCCGCACGCACTCTCTCGCCCTCTTCAGCAGGCCGCCGTCCAGACTGACGGAACCACGACCGCCCCGACCGGCGACAGGCGGGGCGGCCATACACCGGTAATATATTTTTTTTTCTTTTTTTCTGCCTTCGTTTGGGCTCCTCCAGCCCATTGTGTTTAAGTTTTTCGAATGGCCCGTTCTACTAGGCACGGAGCGACGGCCGATCTAGTCCGCGAACGCGATAACCAGAAAACTGTGATATCATCACCCGACTGACATGTTGTACCACCGCATTTATTGTTTCTATGTGTTCATACGAATAAACGACTCCCGTCCGCACTCGCTCGCCACCGTGACGAAAGGGGGGGGTGTAACAGACCTGCAGGTACCAGGCCTGTTACTAAGCGATACGATCGCCGAAATTCCCGAACCGCACCGAATACGACCGAAGCCGACCGAACCGTACCGATTCTCGAAACGCCGAGAAACTTCGACGTCACCCCCGCGCCGCGCCGCGGAGGAAATAAAAACCCGTGAGACACAGAACGCGCTCTCTTACGTATCCGATCGTCGAAAGAGTACAGATCGATAAGTGAATCTTTACGGTAGCATCGCTTGCAATCATCGCCCGGGTACCTTCACTCGTAACGAGTCGCAGGGACACGGACAGGATTGTAAGTATCCGATCACGTAGCATTCACTTTCCGAATCCTTCGCGAACCCCTCGGGGTACGTTGCGACAACGTTCAATGGGGGCACGCGCTTGCGACCGACCCCGTCCACGTGCTGCGTTGTAACAACGGCCACGTTTTCCTGATCCGAGAGTGAAGCGGTCCGCCTGACCACGGCTAGCGTCGTCACGACGATTTCCGGTGTCGATGGTCGAGGACCACGGCTTAAGGAGAAATTTCCTTGGTTTTGGAAGGCGTAGACCGCGAATCACTACGGAACGCTCTAGTCGAGACGACTTCGAGACAACCCGATTCCCACTCCCGACCGGTACACGTGAGAGCCGTCGAAACGACGCACGACCTGGAAAGGTTCAATTGTCGTAACGATAATCGTCGAGACGACGAACCGACGACGACGAGTGAGAGTGTGAACACCGACCGGCATAACGGATTCGCGTACGATAACGTGACGCGCTCCCCGCGAACCCGGAAGCAACCCGCGAACCGTGAGTGAGCGAGTGCGTGGGAGTGAAAATTAGCCGACAGTGTGCTGTTTATTTCATCCCGAACGCCTTCCGATCTTTCCTCGCGTTTCCTACCGCGAACCCTGGTCCGGCGAGC
Source organism: Lasioglossum morio (assembly GCA_916610235.2). Taxonomy (NCBI): domain Eukaryota; kingdom Metazoa; phylum Arthropoda; class Insecta; order Hymenoptera; family Halictidae; genus Lasioglossum; species Lasioglossum morio. Next base: position 390,926 of record CAKAJA020000157.1, on the reverse strand, counting down.
AATATTCGGCCGCGAGGAACCGTTGCAACGAGCCGCCGGTAAAACGGACTCGTTACAAATTAATTCATAGATGTAATTAATTAACGTTTTAATTAATTCTTAGACAAATGTTATAAATATTAATTTCTATTATTTACTTTCAGGGTCTCGTGATAGCGAATTCCGACTGACAAGAAGACAATTGTTTGAGTTAATGAAACCTCATTTTAATAATAATATTAATGTAGTATGTGATCACCTTCAAAATCACATATTGGAACAGCACGGAAATTTAATTGAAATAAATCATGAAACAAAGACCGCATTAGGGAGTTTAATGTGTAAAATGAAGATAAAATGGAAAAGTGCAAACAGAATGAAAGACAAGTTTTCTAGTCTCAATACGTACGATAATACACCTCGAATGCCAATTTTTAAACAGAACTACCAATTTTTTAATGTATGTGTTCGCCATATTGGATCGGCCATTTTGTTTTTTCAAATTTTAAGTTCAGATTTGCAATCAGCGGACCCGAAAACCATAGTATACTAATTTTTAAACAGATCTACCAATTTTTTAATGTATGTGTTGCGACGTTGTCCCCGATCGAGCGGTCTTTACCGCGCTCGGACAAGGGCAACTCCCGGAATTTTACAAGCTCTGAGGCTGGGCCGTACGCGGCCGTGCAAATACGGTCCTCCCGGGGCAAAGCGGTTCTTCCAAGGGCTCGACTTGAACGCGAAGAATTTTTGTTCGGGCGCCAGGTACTCGGAAGTACCAATCAAAACGTAATCCACAGCCCGAGCTCGGGGAAGCCGAGTCCGGGGCGAGCCCTGCAAACCGAGAGACGGAAATCGCAACACGAATGGCCAGGCGTTCGGACACAGGGAATAACGGGGACTACCCTCACGGCAGGGCGGATCGCGCAGGTGTAGAGTAACGAGACGAGATTGGGCTCTACGTTATTTTATTGAAGATCTCAATACGTCGGCTTTACATTAGAGCGACCACGTGGTCGCGACCCGGGAGCCCGCGCTCCTAGTACACTTTTTCGGAAGATGGTCGCCCGCGGATCGCGTTTTGTCAAACGGAATTGTCTCGCAACGGTACGATGGACGGTACAATATAAATCTCGCACGAACGAGAATTCGCAAGCGCGGTTGATCGGCGCGCGGAATTCCGGACTGTCGCGATTGTCTCTCGAAGATGATAGAGAACGGAAGTCGATTCGCCACGCGCGATTAATACTCCGTTACCGGATTTCGCGAGCTAGATGGTATCTCGCGACGCTATTCTTTTCCCGACGCGACTCCTGAGGAAGACTTCTTTCGCACGCGGAGGGAACGATCCAAACGAAATTGCTCAAAGCGTCTCTACGCGAGACGCGAGCCCACGGCCTGAGGTATTACACCTCGACCAAACGAAACATCGAGGACGAGACGGCACCGCGTCGTCCTCGGACCAAACGAAAAGAACCAATGCGAAAACGGAATCGAGGAAATCACTGGTCGACTTACCGTTGTCGTTTACCACACGGATGTTAACAACGCTTCTCTCGGTGGCCGTACTTTGGGTCCGAAATCCGGTCTCGCTTCCCGAAAACTCACCCGCGACGCGGAACTAACGGACACGGAATTCTCAAGTCGAACGTGACTTCTTCTCTTCACGACCAGTGTGACAGTGATTCCGCAATCCTTATCGACCAGGATCGTCGATCATCGTTTCCCCCCACTACGCGCTCTTTGCCGAATTTTCCCGAGTGGCTTCGCCCGCTCGCGACTACCAGATCGCAGGATCGTCGGACAGGTCCTAGGGCCCCAGACCTGCGTCCTTTTGGACATCGATACATGGATCTCCCACGCCACCCCGATCCGGATTTCCAGCCACGGCAGGTTGAGACGTCGGCCGGAACGACAATTCACGGTGGTTTGCTGGAGCTTTCTATCCGAGCTCGACATCTCTGTGGGGTTTCGGATCCAACCAAACGCTACTCATGGCCATTTCTTCCTCCGGCTGATCCTTTGAAGGGCGCCTTCTCGGGTTTTCGGCTTCCAGTCGTGCCCCTTGGCACGGCCCTGAAACTTCGCCGTACTCGGCACGCGCAAGAGATGGCGTTAATTACCCATCTTTAGATTTTTGTCATTCCTTCAGGAGCGCTCTAGTGTCGGCGGGTGATTTTCGTGACCGCTAGAGGTCGGTCCGGTCCACTCCATACACGGTCAAAGGACCGTTTACACGAAATAAAGTGACGGCGCAAATTGCAACGTCACAGTGTTCGCCATATTGGATCCGCCATTTTGTTTTTTCAAAATTTAAGTTCAGATTTGTAATCAGCGGACCCGAAAACCATAGTATACTAATTTTTAAACAGATCTACCAATTTTTTAATGTATGTGTTCGCCATATTGGATCCGCCATTTTGTTTTTTCAAATTTTGAGTTCAGATTTGTAATCAGCGGACCCGAAAACATTGGGATACCAATTTTTGGAGAAATTGAAATACGTTTAGGGGTTTTGTCCACGTTTTCGGGCTTTGGGACCACTGTGCGTCGAGTAGAAGTACCTACGTACTATGTGAAGACGGGGCAATTCCGGGCATCCCCCCCCGAGGAACGGTGGATCCTGTTTTTTAAGAAGGACGGGCACCTGCGCCGGTGCAAGCGCAGGACGCAAGCCCCGGCCCTGGACTAAAAAAATCGCGCGCCGCAATCACCCCGCGCCGGGGGGGGGGGCGCCAAAAGTCCCACATTTTGTATCTTCTTGTTATCATTGCGTTATAGGTATATTCTAGTACTCGTTATTATCGTTTTACGGGAGGCGAGAGGGCACCGATCGCGATTCACGTTATTTTTCTTTTACCTGGTCTATCAGCCCACCGCGCAGCCACTGCAGAAGCGCTACTATTTTGTTTGTCCGCTATACTCTCCCTCCTCGTCGTGATCAGCTAACAGTATTTATTTATTTTTTTGTTTTTTTCTTTTTCTTCTCTTTCGTTTTATGCCAATCATTCTCACAAGACTGAGAAACGCACCCGAGCCGGGCGCAAAAGATTTAGGAGATTTAAGAAGACACTAGGACGTAGTAACGTATCGGTACGTTTATATTTTTAACTTCCCGATTTATAGGGAAGTTACTGTAATTACCCCGAAAATCGAAAATCGATTTTTTAGCAGATCTCCACGTTTCATGGTCATTGGAGTCGTTTGAGACTATTTTTATCAAAATGTCGGTATGTGTGTGTGTGTGTGTGTGTGTGTGTGTGTGTGTGTGTGTGTGCGTATGTCCGTTTCTATGGTATCAAATTTTTCGTTAACGTTTTCTGAAAAAGTAACAACGCGATCAGAATGATGAATGATGCAATCGATGTGCCCCGCTGTAACTTAGAGCTGATTAGATTTTGGTCCATTTTGGTCAAGTAGTTTTTTAGTTTTTTTCGAAAGGAGTTGATTCAACATTGCAATTTATACAAGAGGCGTATCCTCCTCCGAAGCAAACGTAACTATATATATATATATATATATATATATATTTAGACATATTTAAAAAAAAAAAAATTTTTTCAAATCTAAAAAAAAATTTTTTTTTTTGAATGAAAAAAAAATTTTTTTTAATTATGCAACTACTGCTAATGTAACCGCTTACAATAATCGAAAAATATCCCGGATGCGCGCACATGAAAGTAGAAAGTAGAAAATAATGATACTAATATACTCTAACTAACGATTCGGGAAGTTCTTTGTGTGGCTCGTGGAGAGTCACACACCAAATAACATCCGTACCACTAACCCTCTCGCGAGCTCGTAAAGCGAGCTACAACACCCCCACCTGCGAAGCGAGCGAAGCGAGCGAGCAACAACCCCCCTCTAGTTTTTTTCTACTCCGAACTAGTATTACTATTGTACCGTGGCACCGATCATGAGATTTTTTTTTTCTTTTTGCGCTGACGCTGCACAAATGTTATTCGTATATTATTTTTATTATTTAAAAGGCTGTCATAAGACTGACAGATACGCCCGAGCCGGGCTATCAAAACGAAGAGACTGATAGAATATAAATTTAGGGTCACTGCCGAAGTTAAGACTTGCGTTAGCTTTAAGTTCATATTATGTAATTATGTTTTCTTTTTCAATAAAAGTCTCACTGCCGCTCGCTCGTCACCCCGAAGAGGGAGGGGGTGTAACAGACCTGTACAGCGGGCTCAGTACAACTCTGTTACTAACGCGAAGACTCGCGTACAGCCGATGCGCGCCGACCGATCCCGACCGAACCCGAATCCGCGCGAAGCGATTTCACGCCTCATAACCAGGCGCGACATTACATTACGCGTCTTTCCGCGTTTTCGCGCCCCGAAGCAGACGCTGCACGAGCGATTCCGCGAATCGCTCGCGCACACCGCAACCCGCGCCCCCCGCAGTAATCACCGAATTTGCCTATAAAAGGCAACGCGGAAGACGACTCGCTCTCTTTCCGAGTCCAGCTGGCGAGCCGCCTAGACTGAGTGAAACACCGGTAAGCGCCTTGCCTTGACGAGCCGTCAATCTCCCGACCTGACCGTTCCCGATACCCGAGCAACGCACCGTTGCATCCGCACCGTCCACCGTAACAGCTTCGCGCCGAAGTTCCCGTCGCCGTTCCCACGAGCCGTCGGAACCTCTCTTGCAGCGCGCCGCTTGCATCCTCGCCCGTTCAACGAGCCGTCGGAACCCCGTTGCAACGCGCCGTTGTATCCTCGCCCGTTCAACGCGCCGTCGAACGAATCCTTCGATAGCTTCGCGCCGAAGTTCCCGTCGCCGTTCCCACGCACCGTCGGAACACCCGGTGCAACGCGCCGTTGCCTCCTCGCCCGCTCAACGCGCCATCGAGCGACTCTCACCGTTCCCGCCGACCTGACCGACCCTGAATACCCGTTGCCGCGAGCCGCCGGTTCCCGTATCCTAGTAAGTCGACGAGCCGTCGCGGAGAGTCCGCTCACCTTCCACGACGAGCCGTCGCCCGTCGCCGACCGCCAGATCCGCGAACCGCGAATCCGTGTACGCGCACCCGCCAACCTATCGCGATCGGCATCTTCGCGAGCCGCGGCCCTGTGAGACGCAAAAGCTACATCGCGCGTTTCTGTTTATTTCATACCTCGCCCGAATTACCGTTTCCCGTCCGCGTCCCTCGCCGCGAACCCTGGCTCGGCGAGCCATTCGGCAACGAGGGAGAGATCCGGTTGTAACGCGATTTCGGACTCGTTACAAGATGATTCTAAATACAACCTTGTACTGTAACAGACCTGTACCGGGCAGCTCTGTTACTGACAGCCGCGAGAAACCGAAGAACGGCGAACGCCGCCGGAAAAGACCGAACCGCGATTCGGCAACACAACACCGCACCGCGAACTCCCCTCCTCACGAACCAGTGTTTTGGCGAATTCGTAGAAACACCTCGGAATACCGCGAAACCAAAAGGACGTGTCCTACCGATCCCCTCACCGCACTACCAGCAGATCACCACCACTTGGTAGGTATATAAGCCCCGAAAAATCCTCTGAAAACCACCTGTCTTCCGACCTAGCCGAGCTAGAGACGATTCCTGACTAGCAGAGCTAGACACTCCGAAGAACCCAGAACCTAAGTTGATCTCCTTCGTCGCCGAGCGCCGAACCATCCTGACCGTCACCTCGTCGCCGAGCGTCGAACCGCCCTGACCAGCACCCGATCCCCTCGTCGCCGAGCGCCGAAACCTCCCGCCTATCTCACCCGATACCCTCGTCGCCGAGCGTCGAACCATCCTGACCGTCACCTCGTCGCCGAGCGTCGAACCGCCCTGACCAGCGTCCGATCCCTACGTCGCCGAGCGTCGAAAACCCCCGCCTATCTCACCCGATACCCTCGTCGCCGAGCGTCGAAACGTCCCGAACTCCTCGACGATCCCTGCGTCGCCGAGCGGCGAACCATCCTGACTATCGCACCGATACCCTCGTCGCCGAGCGTCGAATTGTCCTGACTACCGTACCGATTCCCCGTCGCCGAGGTCACCGCGAAGTCACATCACCGGCCACTACAACGCGAACAACCGCGATACCCACGTGCCGGCCATAGCGAGCCGTACACACAAACACCGGATTATTTATTTCTCCCGATCTAAATCCTCTCCTCGCCGGTCGAACCCTGGCACGACGAGCCATAGGGCACCGAGGGGACCCTGCCGATCACTCGGACTCAACCCCAAGAATCGGACCTGTTACAGTACTATCAAAATTAGATCAAGACTCACTTCAAGAAGTTGCTTCGTCGCATGAGGGCCTTGGCAGGTGATCGTGTTTCCGATGAATTACTTCGAGTGAAGTGGTTGGATTTGCTTCCTGGAAATGTCCAACGTCCTTTAAGAATTTTCAAGGCAGCTGATCTTGAAGAACTATCCATCGCTGCTGATGAACTCATTGGGAACTCACCGGCTATCACCTCAATTTCGGATGTAGAGTCTTACACACGTACCCGCTCACCATCCCCTGCACGACGAAACCATTCTCCTTTTATGTCCACTGCTGCTCGGAATGAATACATGACGACACTCACCTCTATCAGCACTTCGTTGACACATGTTAAAGACTTAAATCGTCAAATTTTGGACGAAGTTTCCAGTCAATCAAATGGAAGTTTCAATCAACGTTAGAATGATCGTGGACGTAGTCCAGCTCGTACTCGTTCACCTAAACCTCTCGCCAATGGATACTGTTTTTATCATAGACGATACGGTATGGATGCCCACAAATGTGAACAACCTTGTTCTTTCAAACCTATGATTTCTCAAACTGGTCAATCGGAAAACTAAGTGCACCGGCGCTGGTACAGGCGACCGACGTCGGCAGCGAATTTCTAGAAAATCGTCTTCATGTTTATGACAGACAATCAGGCATGCGATTTTTAGTAGACTCTGGTTCTGTTGTTTCTCTCCTACCACGTTCAGTAATCAAAAGACCATTGACTTCTCAGAGACTCACTTTGTCAGCGGCAAATTCAACATCCATTCCGACTTATGGTCTCCAGATGTTGAACTTAACCTCGGTCAACGTCGATCAATTAGATGGCCTTTCTTAATTGCAGGGGTAACTTCCGCCATAATCGGGGCTGATCTATTAGCTCATTATGGTCTTCTAGTAGATGTCAAACGTCATCGTATCATGGATCCATTGACTTCTATTGCTGCGGAAGGTAGCATGGCACGAGCCTATGTGCATTCTGTCTCTTTAGTAGAGAGCGATATCTCATTAGATTTTGTTCCCTGAGAAGTAATCTCAAAATTGATTGCAGAGTTTAGTGATCTTACCGTTTTCAATAGTTCTGCTGCCCAATTAAAGGACCCTTTAGTACATCATCACATTCAAACTGAAGGACCTCCGGTGTTCGAATGTCCTCGCAGACTTTCTGGAGAATTACTGACGGCAGCTAAAACAGAATTCAATAGACTTCTTGATGGAGGCATCATTCGTCCATCATCCAGTCAATGGGCCAGTCCTCTGCATATGGTGCGAAAATCTAATGGGACGTGGCGTCCCACAGGTGACTATCGTCGTTTAAACGCAATAACCATCCCTGACCGTTACCCTTTGCCAGTCATCGAAGATCTTCTCCAGCACTGTCACGGTTGTTCTGTTTTCTCTACCATCGATCTGCAAAAGGCTTATCATCAGATTCCAGTTGCTTCTGAAGACATTGCCAAGACAGCCATTACAACTCCTTTTGGTATGTTCGAATATCTAGGCATGTCCTTTGGTCTTCGGAATGCTGCTCAAACCTTTCAGCGCTTCATGGATTCGCTATTTCGTACTATGCCATTTGTTCGATGCTATCTTGATGACCTTTTTGTGATGTCCAAGTCAATCAAAGAACATTTACATCATCTTCGACTTGTATTTGAGACATTACGGAAAGCCAAATTATCAATTAATCTCCAGAAATGTGTTTTCGCACAGTCTGAGGTCATATATCTAGGCTATCATGTCTCCAAAGAAGGTTACCGTCCTCCTCCCGCTAAAGTCAAGGCTATTGAAGATTTTCCTAAACCTGAAACGAATGCTCAAGTTCGACGTTTTCTAGGGATGATTAATTATTACAGACGTTGAATCCCAGGTGCTGCAAACATTCAAGCACCTCTCAACGATCTCTTTAAAGGAACCACTAAATGTTCCAAAAAACTGTTGACTTGGACACCAGATGCAGATCAAGCTTTTCTGAAATGCAAAAAGAGCATTATTAAGGGGGTCAGTCCTGTTTATTTAAGTCAAGATGCACCACTCATGCTTACTACAGACGCCTCCAACACAGCCATCGGGGCAGTTCTTGAACAATTTGAGGATAATATTTGGAGACCCGTTGGTTTCTTCTCACGTAAATTAACTGAAATAGAACAACGATATGCCACGTATGATCGTGAACTCCTAGCAGTTTTTGCAGCAATCAAATTCTTCAGAAGAATCTTCGAAGGTAGATCTTTTACTGTAAAAACTGATCATAAACCACTAATTTTTGCAGAACATCAAAAATCTGATAAAGCATCTCCAAGACAACAAAGACAATTGGACTACATTCAGCAATTCAATATGAAAATAGTTCACGTTAAAGGAGAAGAAAATATTGTTGCAGATGCTCTTTCACGTACTTGTGCCATTTCAATGCCAACCCTTGTAGATGGTGTTACCATCAAAGAAGCCCAATCCAAAGATAATGAAATTATTCATCTTAAGGACAATCCAGTTCTAAATTTTAAACAACTAATTTGGGATGGTCAAGAAATTTTCTGTGAAGTATCCATTGGTATCTTAAGACCATATTTACCAACAGTTCTCAGACGTATTGCTTTTGATATCATACACGGCCTTTCAGACCATAGTGGAAAAGCAACTAGTCGCATGATTGTAGAAAAATTCTTCTGGCCTGGTTTAAAAAAAGATGCTCTTCAATGGGCTCGCACATGTGAAGCCTGTCAACGTGCTAAGGTTGTGACGGTTACATCCTGCAAGGCGCGAAACTATCCCCACCGCCACCGAACACCGCCGGCGCTCCGCGTTCAACGCGACGCGCGAGTCCGACTCGCAGCCCCCAGAGGGCCACCACGCCGAACCGGTTTCTCGCGAGTAATTATACGCAGGCTCGCATATAATTACCGCGGGCAAACATTAGGTCGGGGAGACGAGCCCAGTTGACGAGCTTCTAAGTATACCGTGGCGGTGAAAGGAACTCAGAGACGTACCGGCAGAAATCTCCCGTTTTTGGAATTGGCGAGTGAGTGTGTGAGTGCACGGAGACCGTGGTCTCCGTAAACCTGCCCGAATCACCGATTCCCCGACCGACCCAATCCCGCTGACCAGGCCCGAGTGGTGAAATACCTACGGGAGTCCCATCCGTCCCCAGTGGCGAAACGCCGAGCGGGAACCGACCAGGCCCGAGTGGTGAAATACCTACGGGAGTCCCATCCGTCCCCAGTGGCGAAACGCCGAGCGGGAACCAACCAGGCCCGAGTGGTGAAATACCTACGGGAGTCCCATCCGTCCCCAGTGGCGAAACGCCGAGCGGGAACCGACCAGGCCCGAGTGGTGAAATACCTACGGGAGTCCCATCCGTCCCCAGTGGCGAAACGCCGAGCGGGAACCGACCAGGCCCGAGTGGTGAAATACCTACGGGAATCCCATCCGTCCCCAGTGGCGAAACGCCGAGTGGGAACCGACCAGGCCCGAGTGGTGAAATACCTACGGGAATCCCATCCGTCCCCAGTGGCGAAACGCCGTGTGGGAACCGATCCGATCCGAACCGACCCGAGTGGGAACCGAACCGAATTATTCCGATTCGAGTACGCTGCGCCGAGCCGAACGTGACCACCTCACTCGTGGCACCAGCGGCCCTGGACAACCGACTGACGAGGCCTACCTTCCACCACACCGGGAAACCGTCACAAATGGCGCCCGAACAGTAAAGACAGATACGGAAGGGCCACGAATGAGTGAGAAAATAGGCTGGGTGTACCTATTAAGGAAAACCGAACTAATAGAAGAAGCAGAAAGGAGAGGACTCGACTCCACTGGCACCGTCAACGAATTACGAGACCGAATAACTACCCAGTTACGAACGATGCCGAAAGAAGATAACACGGCCGCAGGGCCGTCCCAGAAGCCCCAGAAAACCGAAATACTAAAGTCGATAAGCCGTTGGGGAGCACATTTCGACGGGAAAAATGCAGAGGACTTCCTCGACCGACTGGATGACCTACACGAGAGCTACGGGGTCACCCCGGAACAAACGCTACGATGCCTAGCGGAGATCCTCAGAGGGAAGGCGCTACAATGGTATCGAAACCAAAAGGGCAACTGGAACGAATGGGAGGATTTCCTAAAAGCATTCCGCCGAACGTTTATCTCCCGAGACCGACTCTTCCACATGGAAGACGAAATAAGAAACCGGCTACAGAAGACCGGCGAACCGGCATGGGAATACATCGTCGACATGCAGACGCTCATGCGACGACACGGAGGCTTCTCCACGGCTGACCAAGTGGCGAGGATATATCGGAACCTGCAAACGGAATATAAGAAATTCCTCCGAAGGGACGAAGCAGAGACAGTAGAAAACCTGCTAGAACGAGCTGAAGAATTCGAACAAATACTGGCAGACGAGAAAAAGAACACCACCCCGAGAATCGCCGCAGTAGGACCAACAAGACAGGAAACACCGCCGGTACAACCGGGAGGGCCGAGAATGGAAAGAGCCGACGCCGTAAACAGCAACTATAACCGTGACACCTGCTGTTGGAGGTGCGGCCAAAGAGGCCACCACCGCCTCGAATGCAGAAGAACACCAGTCTTGTTCTGCTCATATTGCGGCACAGAAGGCAGATCAACCGCCCGCTGCCCCTGCAATAATATACAGGGAAACGCCAACAGGACCGGAGGGAGAGGCACCAACCGGTCATTCTCCAGCTCAACGCCTCACACGATGCGAAAGCCGACAACCGCATCTTCGTCACAGTGGAAGCCTACAACCGACAATACCTGGCGCTAATAGACACAGGGGCCACACGATCCTACATACGACAAGACGTCGCAGAATGGTGCCAAAGCCAAGGGGCCGAAACACAAACCGCTAAACTAACCGTCCGGATCGCCGACGGATCCGCCGTAACCCTGGAGCGCGAAATAAATGTCACGCTAAACGTACAGGGTAAAAACCTACAACTGAAGTGCCCGGTCCTCCCAACACTCTCCCAAGCAGTGCTCCTCGGGATCGACGCACTGCAAACACTGAGAGCAACGCTAACCATAGGACCGCACCACTGGGAATTCCACAAGAGCGAGGAGGTAAACACACTAGAGAAACCGAAAGGACTTACCGGATGCACAGTGGAACAGGAACAACAACTCCAGGCGTTTCTCGATCAAGAGCTTCCAAAGTTTGAGGCCATCCGAGGCCCCACACAACTCACCGAACACCACATCCGCGTGGGCGCAGCCGAACCAGTGAAACAACGATACACACCACGGAACCCAGCCACGCAGGCAATCATCGACGAAGAAGTGGATCGGATGATACAAGAAGGAATAATCGAACCATCTTCTAGCCCGTGGAGCTCACCAGTAGTCATAGTACGGAAAGCCAACGGAAAACCAAGGTTCTGCATAGATTTCAGGAAGGTGAACAGCGTCACCGAGAAAGACGCATACCCACTACCCCAAGTCCAGGCTACACTGGAAAAGCTACGAGGGGCACGCTACCTCTCAACGATCGACCTAGCCAACGGATACTGGCAGGTCCCATTAGCAAGGAACAGTCGCCCAATAACCGCCTTCACCGTACCGGGACGCGGATTATACCAGTTCACAGTGATGCCGTTCGGGCTACACTCTGCACCAGCAACATTCCAACGGCTACTAGACTCCATTATAGGCCCACGTCTGGAACCACGAGCCTTCGCGTACTTAGACGACATAATCGTACTAGGGGCAACTTTCGAGGAACATCTCGAAAATCTACGGGAAGTGCTGGAACGACTACGCCGAGCCAACCTCCGAATCAACCCGGAGAAATGTCGCTTCTGCCGCACCGAACTACGGTACCTCGGCCACCTGGTCACCAACCGCGGAGTCAAAACCGACCCGGACAAGGTCGAAGCAATACGCAGCATCCCGCCACCGACGAACACAAAAGAGCTCCGTCGCTTCCTGGGGATGGTGTCATGGTACCGTAGATTCATTCCACACTTCGCCGACACCGCCGACCCGTTACACCGACTCCTACAGAAACGCAAAGGATGGCAGTGGGGAAAAACCGAGAACCAGGCATTTGAAACGCTACGAACCCAACTAGCCACAGCACCAGTGTTAGCCTGCCCCGACTTCAGCCAGACATTTTCACTGCAAACAGACGCAAGCCAAAACGGGTTGGGCGCCGTACTAACACAGGAAGTCAACGGGGAGGAACGCGTCATCGCATACGCCAGTCAAACGCTCAACGGGGCCGAACGGAATTATTCAGTCACAGAGCAGGAATGCCTGGCGGTAGTTTGGGGCATCAGGAAAATGAGGCCATACCTGGAGGGATACATCGAGCTCCAACAGTACGATTTCACCGTACAATACCGCCGAGGCGAACAAAACCTGGTGGCAGACGCACTTTCACGCCGACCTGAAGGAGCCGAAAACGTGGAACCACCAACCGAAACCTGGTACGAACGTACACGAAAGGCCGTACAGGAAAAGCCACACAAGTATCCGGAATACAGGATACACGAAGGACGACTATACCGCCATATCCCAGACGATGCCGGGCTCCGACCAGAGTGGGAGTGGAAACTCTGCATCCCAAAAGAGGACCGAGACCAGGTCCTACGAGAGATGCACGACAACCCCACCTCGGGACACCTGGGACAGGCCAAAACAATAGCAAGGCTAGGACAGCGCTACTTCTGGCCGCGAATGCGCCGAGACGCAGCCAAGCACGTCCAAAAATGCCTCAGCTGCCTAAAATACAAGGCCATACAACAGGCCCCGGCCGGCGAAATGTTCACCGTTCCAGCGATGGGCCCATGGGAGATCGTCACGGCCGACTTGGTGGGACCACTCCCGCGAACCAACCAGGGATATACAACCCTCGTAGTATTCCAAGACAAGTTCACCAAGTGGGCGGAGGTACGACCCCTACGACAGGCAACCGCACCCGCCGTAACACGAGCGCTAGAGGAACTCGTCATCTTACGACACGGTTGTCCCCGCATAATAATAACAGACAACGGGAAACAATTCGTGAACAAGGATCTCAGAACATTACTCAAACACTATGGGGTAGAACACCGAACCACACCGCCATACACCCCGCAGTGCAACCCGGTGGAGAGGACCAACAGGGTCCTCAAAACAACAATCGCCCAGCTGACAACGGGCGACCACCGCACATGGGACCGGAACGTGGCGAACGCAATATTCGCCTACAACACCGCCAGGCATGAAGCAACCGGACACACACCGGCATACCTCGTGTACGGCAGGGAACTAGCAACCACCGGCACCGACCGAGCACCAGCAGAGGAACACCGGGAAGACGCCACGGCCAACGACTACCGGGACCGAGAAAATGCCATCGCACGGCTCACCGAGGGCAAGAAGATGGCGAGAACAGCACAGGCGCGAGCCACCGAGGCGCAGAGAAAGCAGTACAACCTACGCCGGCGAAAATGGGCACCAAGGATAGGGGAATCGGTAATGCGCCGAGAACATCCCCTATCCTCGGCCCCATCCGGCTTCTGCGCCAAGCTCGCGCCAAAATTCTCCGGCCCGTACCAGGTCCGGGAGATCCTCGGACCAACGGTAGTCGTCGTACAGGCCGGAAAGGGGAACCGGCACCGAGTCCACATACAGGACCTCAAGCCATGCGGACCGGCCGGGAACGAGAATAGTTCACCGCGCGGCCGAGAGGGGGCCACCGGAAGCCAGCGGTAAGGGACAGAGAAGCTAGCCATGCGAAACTCAAAAACGCACGAAGCCAGCAGAGCCTCCGCTATTCCCCTAAGAGGGACCACATCGAGCCGGCCAATGGAGGCACGGACTCGGAACAGACCGGGGGTCAGAAAACCAACGTCCGAAAGGACACAACACCGACCGACACTGACCGAGATACCGGTCCGGAGAGGACCACCAAATCCGGTCCGCCCAGCGCCCACAATAGTGAGCGACATCAGTTGGAGGAGACGGGTGGCACACCAACCGGCAACGACGCCACCGCCACCACCACCACCACCAGCAACAACAGTGAACGAGGACCTAAGGGAACTCGACGAGATGCTGGCCCTGTACGAGGAGAACCCCCTCGGGCCATCCGGAGAGAGGGCCTACGCTCCGGAGCCACCACCGGCCACCACCATGGAGGCAACCAGCTCAGCGGTGACTCCACCAGCACGGCAGACAGCTGCACCACCGACAGAGACCGACCAACGCCCGCTCCCAGCAGCAGCGATGGTGACGGACGGCAGGCCCGGGAATTTCTCAATTCGCCTGGACCAGCTACGACGGGGCCGCCGACACCGAATCCCATACCGGGGAGGCTGGTTACATCTCCGGGTAACGCAGGGAGGCGTCCTCAACCTCCAGTTCAGGGAGACATGAACCGGAGTCTTCAGATGTAAATAGCGTAGCTTAAGATGTATATAGCATAGGGATAAGGCATAATTCTAAGATGTACATACCGTAGAAAGTAAGATGTATATATAAACGTAGCCAGTAAGAGTAAATATTGTCACCGGGATGGGGAAGTTTCGCACCCCGAAGTAAGAGGGGGATGTGACGGTTACATCCTGCAAGGCGCGAAACTATCCCCACCGCCACCGAACACCGCCGGCGCTCCGCGTTCAACGCGCCGCCGAACGCGTCGCGGACCGCGACGCGCGAGTCCGACTCGCAGCCCCCAGAGGGCCACCACGCCGAACCGGTTTCTCTCGAGTAATTATACGCAGGCTCGCATATAATTACCGCGGGCAAACATTAGGTCGGGGAGACGAGCCCAGTTGACGAGCTTCTAAGTATACCGTGGCGGTGAAAGGAACTCAGAGACGTACCGGCAGAAATCTCCCGTTTTTGGAATTGGCGAGTGAGTGTGTGAGTGCACGGAGACCGTGGTCTCCGTAAACCTGCCCGAATCACCGATTCCCCGACCGACCCGATCCCGCTGACCAGGCCCGAGTGGTGAAATACCTACGGGAGTCCCATCCGTCCCCAGTGGCGAAACGCCGAGCGGGAACCGACCAGGCCCGAGTGGTGAAATACCTACGGGAGTCCCATCCGTCCCCAGTGGCGAAACGCCGAGCGGGAACCAACCAGGCCCGAGTGGTGAAATACCTACGGGAGTCCCATCCGTCCCCAGTGGCGAAACGCCGAGCGGGAACCGACCAGGCCCGAGTGGTGAAATACCTACGGGAGTCCCATCCGTCCCCAGTGGCGAAACGCCGAGCGGGAACCGACCAGGCCCGAGTGGTGAAATACCTACGGGAATCCCATCCGTCCCCAGTGGCGAAACGCCGAGTGGGAACCGACCAGGCCCGAGTGGTGAAATACCTACGGGAATCCCATCCGTCCCCAGTGGCGAAACGCCGTGTGGGAACCGATCCGATCCGAACCGACCCGAGTGGGAACCGAACCGAATTATTCCGATTCGAGTACGCTACGCCTAGCGGACGCTGCGCCGAGCCGAACGTGACCACCTCACTCGTGGTACCAGCGGCCCTGGACAACCGACTGACGAGGCCTACCTTCCACCACACCGGGAAACCGTCACAAGGTTAACCGTCACAATCGAACTGCTCTTGGAAACTTCAAAACTCCTGATGGACGATTCGACCATATCCATGTTGATATCATCAAACTACCATTTGTTCGAGAAATGCAATATTGTCTCACCATTATAGATCGTTATACCCGTTGGCCTGTAGCAGTACCTATCAAAGACAAACAAGCTGATACGGTTACCAAAGCTTTCTTTGAAAACTGGATTACCAATTTTGGATCTCCACTTACCATTTCAACGGATCAAGGAATGCAGTTTGAATCAGCCCTTTTTACTTCTCTGGCTCAATTGCTTGGTTCAGTACGAATTCACACCACTCCATTTCACCCTCAATCAAATGGCATGGTTGAAAGGTTTCATCGTTGTCTCAAAGCTGCTTTAATGTGTAGTCCAAAGACTCCTTGGCCAGACATTCTTCCAATGGTGTTACTTGGTTTACGTAATGTTTTCAAAGAAGATTTACAAGCGTCTCCTTCCGAAATGCTCTTTGGATGCAATCTTAGAATACCTGGAGAATTTTTTGTAGAGACAGACGTTTCCTTAAAACCTCCTCTTTTTGTCTCCAGACTTCGTGAGCTCATGAGAAAAATTAAACCTGTCCCTGCTTCCAGACACTGTAATGTACGTCCCTTTGTACATAAGGAGTTACACACCTGTTCCCATGTTTTCAAAAGAGTGGATTCTATTCGGAAAACTCTCGATCCACCCTACACTGGACCTCACGAAGTAGTTAAAAGAATTGATAAGAAAACTTTCGTGATTCGTTTCAGTGGGATTGAAAAGACTGTGTCAACAGATTGTCTCAAGCCAGCCTTTCTTGAGACAAATGATCCACCAAAACAACAATCTTTCCCAGAAGATACTACACCAGGTGCTGCTCCTTCAACTGTAACATCACCACATCCCTCATCACTACGCGATCCAGTATCCCCTATCCCTTCTCCGGACATACCATTACAGAAATCTTCACTTTCAACTACCTCAACTTCACATCCTTTGTCTCCACGAAGAGTATCGTTCCCTTCGCTACCTGCGAAAGTCTCTGGGGAAGGAGTAGTTGTGGAGTCTCAACGACAAGCTGTTTCTCCCGCTCACCGCATTTGCGTTTCCAACACTTCAAGAAGGAGAAAGCAGATTTTATGTCCTCGACCGCTATTTTCAATTTGTTAACTTCAACCTTTTTTGTTTATATCTTTCTTTTTTATTGATTTCATGTTGCTATGTATTGATGTTCTTTGTTTTATAATGTTTGATGTTTTTCTCTTCATTTATTCATTCTGTTACTGAATTTAGTTCAATCAACATCTGTTTATAATATAAAATAAAAGTTCTTACAATTATTATATTTCAAGATTAAATAATTGTTAATTTATTAAATAATAAAAGTTCTTATACAATTTATTTGAACACGTAATTCTAAAAATTTAATATGGATGTGTAGTTCTATTATTACAGTGGTCAGTAAATTATGTATATCGTTTGACAGGTGTAGGTTAGAATAGAGGAATAATTACAAGATAGTTATTAAGATTTCTGAGGAATATTCATCCATGTATTGCATGAAATAGGATAAAAGATACAATAATATTGTCTAGTAATGCAGATTGACTAGTTTGTTACATTTTATTAGTAGTGGATAAGTGTTTGACAATACTGCATGACCACGGTGCGTTGTATCCTCATTGCGAAATAATATGTATCTATTTGCATCAGCATGAAAAGCATATAATAGTGGCTTGAAAGTCAATAATTAAGCTGCAGCTAAAATTAGCATGATATAACGAAAGTGGAATCAAGGAAGTTAGAGAGAACGTACAGACTTTCCACAACACTAAGAACTGGGAATATAGTAAACTCGAATGAAAACAGTTCTGTTTCTTTCAAGGCTCCTGAATAATTCTGTGTACAAGTGATAATTTAGATAAGTATCTGCTGCCTATGAAATATAAGCGTTTTTGTAAAGAGTGAATACGATACTTT
The DNA here is from genome assembly GCA_916610235.2 of Lasioglossum morio. Lineage (NCBI taxonomy): Eukaryota > Metazoa > Arthropoda > Insecta > Hymenoptera > Halictidae > Lasioglossum > Lasioglossum morio. The sequence goes on along the minus strand of CAKAJA020000157.1, from coordinate 373,163 downwards.
GTGATTTTTTAAATTTATCTTTTACATGTGGCGTACGAAGCAGATCTATTAATTGGACTATTCTAATTTGAACAAGGTATGATCCTGATTATTGCAAGATAAAATAGTTTGCAAATTATGTACCATTCAGCATATTTTGTTTTTTTGCAGAATTATCCCTCGAATCAATGTACTGTGACGTGGCATTTGGCCAGCGTCCCTCCGAACCGGGAAACGGAAGACCGGATCACTCTCTGACAGCGAGACACGATCGAGATCGGTGCGAGCGATCTCCCTGGGCACGCGCGAGACCCATGGGACGAGAAACTCATATTTTTGAGCGTCGCGCCAATATGCGCGACGCGATCTTGCAGGACCGTAGTCGGTCCCAGGGGGGCCCGAACTTTTCTCCCTCTCAACAAAGAAGAGATTCCTCAAGGAGAGGCGCGGAGAGGACTGGCTCCGGAAATAACAATGGAAGAAACGTCGTAAGATCAGCAAGGCCCAGGATAAGCAACCTGGAGGCTCCGACAGAGGACAACGGTGCCACGAGGAAAAGCAGCCGCATCCTGTCGTCGCCTCGTCCGGGAAGAAGCCTGATCAGCCACCGGATTGGTCGAAGCCGATCGTCGCAGCAAGGAGCGGCTAATCACCGAATGCCGCTAACGAAGAACTTGCGAATCGCCGGAGGCCAGGGCTTGTCGCGTAGCGTCCAAAATTTAGCTAGCGATAAGCCGAAGCGTTACGCGAGGGAGAGGATCAGGAAAGTGGGGGACGCTCTGCTTCCGCGTTACCGAGCCACCGCATGGGAAGCCATTGCTTCGCTATCGTTTCTGAGAGTAACTCGTTAACCATTGCGTATCATATTTGTACTTTTGCGACCGCTGTCGAGTAGAAAAGGGGCCGAAAACAACCAGCTGCCGTCCAACTGCTGCTGCCGTACGGCTACCGTTGGTAAGCGCCAATCAGGCTTTGGTATCATCTGAGTTATATCGAATTTGCGCGTGTGGCTCGGGTAGCGTTTTGGCGGGTCCGCGTTCGCGTCGCAAGAGTTGACGACTCGTAGTCGAGGATTTCGGTAAAAGCGTCATAATTTAGCACGTGCGAAACCCGACTCGTTTGCGGGGCCCGGAGCCCAATTAGTTTTGTATGAATTCGTGTCGAGAAAATAGCTCGAGCGAAGTTTAGCGTATCGTCGTCAACTCTAGCCAACCTCGATGCCGTCCCACGGTGGGACGCCGCCATGTGCTCAATCCGTGTTCCGCGAATTGTCGTAACGAACGAAGCTTTCCGTAGATCGCGTATTCCATCTGAATTCGATCGTAGATTCCCCGCGCGGGATACGAACGCGTGTAAAATCTAACGCTGCCGAATTCGACGCGTCGGCATTCATCTTTACGAGCTGCCGAGCCGTCTCGGCGCTCATGTATGAACACCTTCGTTGAATAAACGATTATTGTTGCCGAAATATTGATTACGATTTCTTGCGCGAAACCTTCCCGCTGCAGGGAATGCCTCTCGTCCTTTCCGTGTCTATCCTGTGCCCTTAGGATAGCTATCGCAGGCGTATCGCGGCCATCGTAAGCTCGTGGCTTAGGAAAAGGAATATTTCGCGTGTTCGAATTTTCATACGACACCCCGTGGTGTCTGGCGCCCGATAATTCGCGTTAGTTGCCGAAAACCTCGAGATTGCGATTGCCTTTTTGTCCCGGGTGGACCACGTGTCGTGCGGCCGATCGTGGCCCGGTCTCCCGCCTGTAAATACCCGGTGTCGCAAAGGGTTTCGCCCTTCTGGCGGCTCTCGATTGCCGAGCGACGTGACAGTACATACAGTTAGGCAATATTTGACACACCATTACTGTTGTTGTGATCGTTGTGTAATAAATGTCATAAACTACTATTTGCTAATACATTTATTGAGCATACCTTATTCCATACTTACCTTGTTCAATGTTTATATTCATATTTATGTATTTGATTAGAAGATTCTTGCATTAGAAGTATTCATAATTTAATTATTGTATATTGTTTATATGCTATAAGACTACATTGTGTTAAAGCAATTGCTCTTGTGATACAAGTATTTGAACATTATAATCATATTTGAATTCAACGTTGATGTAAATTTATTAACTATGGATGGAAGGATATTTAAAAAATGCTTTGGATTGGTTAATATAGAATTATTTATTAATATTTGCAGTAATAAGATAGACCGCATGGTAATACTATCCTTTTTTTTTCTTTTTTTATAGTGCGGAAATGCGTTAGGCATACCCTGGCCCCCTGGGGGGGGGGCAGGGTTATGTGGGACTGTCCAGAGGACTCTCCGGCCAGCCTCTACCCACTAAAACCGCACTCCCACCTAAGCTATTGTAAGGGGGGGGCAGGATCTCCGAGAACTCAACTGGCCACCCCCTTAGCTAACAAACCGCCCTGGAGGGGAGTGAAGCTCCCCCCCGTGCCCTACCTAATACCAGACCCCGGGCGGAGGGACCCGCCCGGTGTCCCCATCCCTGGAGCCTTCGAGTTGGGCTTCCCGAACCTCAGTTCGGTCCACCCACAGCTCCCGGAGCCTACGTGCGCTGCTCGGAGCAGCAGCAGTGTGTGACCCCCTAAGGGGGTCACCCACCACCGCCGCCCGGCCAGGGCAAGAAGCCGCCGACACCGGCAAGGAAGGGTCGTCGGAGGCGCACTCGCACACACCGACCCTCCCCCCCCACCCCCCACGCGCCACCCCACCGGAGCCCGTCTCCGGTAGATGGCCGACACCCCCTACAAGGGACCGGGTACAGGTTCCTCCGGGGTGCCGGTCCATCTCGGGGGGGAGAGACTACCTCCCCCCCAGGGGCCGGGGTCAGCTGAATCCCCCGGCCCCGCCATCCTCCGCCCTCCGGGGTGAGGGCAATCCACGGCGGTGGTGGGGACGGCTACCCCGCCCCCTACGCACCGCCAATACCGGGGACAAACCCGCAGCCCCCCCCCCACTACGGGGAGGCACAAGTTGACGCGAGGAGGGGATCACTCCTCGCGCCCTCCCCCCAGACGCCCCACAGTGGTCGGAAAAAAAAACCCAAAATGATGAAAGTCGTTATTTGAAATATCGACCACTATTTCCTGACCATGAACCAATGTATCTTGCTATGAAAATGAATTTATAATTTTTTATTTAATAATGGAGAGAAATAGATCTAAAGTAGACCTCTCAGATTCTAGTTGGATTCTTACAGATTTCTAACCACACGTTCGACGTTATTCTTTCATTTTTGGGGACATTTATAACCATATATGCTATATATTATAAATGTATATAGTCTCAGTTAATGCCCGATGCAAATAATTTTCTAAAACTCAAAACTAAAATAACAATATAAAGCCCGAAAGTGGGATACGTATAACTTCATACTGAAGCAACTTTCTTTAGCTCTATAAAAAAAGCTACACGTTCCTACATTCTCTGAGTGGTATTTTTTGAAAGAAGACACCATCACAAAATGGTCCTGCAAAAATCAGCTGCACCTTTTTGCACCTTTAGCTGATATCAACGTCTAAAGTTTGAGAGCGCATGAAGTTTCAGCAACGAAGCAGGATCCCTGAGTAAGTGCGCGGCACTTCGCTGGACGGTTCGAAGGACTATGATCCCTGTATCGAATTGTTATTCTCATAGGAATACATTCAATAAAATGATCAATCGCCATGATAAATCTGTGTATTGCAAATTATGCAAATTCAATGAAAACAAACCTGAAGCCACAAAATACGAAATGTCGAAAGTAATGTTTCTGAATGCTTTCGTGACATGAATACTGTAAGTTTAAATCATAAAAGAATGTTTCCGTTTATTGGTTTAAATAATTGTTTCATCTTACATTGAAATTAATACAGTAGAGACTCCCGTATCCGTATCCCCATTATCCGAACACCCTAATACATATACGGACATTCTCTTATCCGTATGTTCTGTTATCCGCACAATGTTTCTATATAGAAAAGAATTGTTTAAAAAACTTCTGTCTGCGTTTCACTTAAATGAAGAGGATGTGATAGAGCAATATAAAAAACTATATTGAAAAAACTGCTTGTACATGGTGGCAAATGCGTGGTGCAGCATTGAAAGTACAACATTGAAAAGAGCATGGGGGTATTCCGACATTGCAACCGATATTCTACAGAAACCGAAATACAGTAAATCCCGATAAGTTGCAAAAACGCTGTTCTCTGACTGAGCAACTTACCAGGTAGACTTGCTTTTCTGATTTATGGTTGGGTCTACCGCTCCGATCGCGCCGAGCGAGACTACAATAGAGCAACGGTGTCGGCGACGGCTACGCACATTGCGACTGTGAACTTTCTTCGTCGATTACACCACTAAATTACAATTGAAACTATATCGTGTTTGGTCTTGTTTTACTCAGAAAGATGCCAGAAATACGTTTTCAAAAAGTCCCATGAAAAATAATGGTTATTAAGAAGTTTGAAAATTCAATTCATTGAGTCAATGTACTGGTGGTCACACCGATATACCCGAGCCGATGACAATAGTCGTCGTCCTGCGGCGCGACACAGCGTTGACAGGCAGTGGAGTGAGTAGGCCGATGCAACTTACCAGGTTTCTAGCCCGCGCAACTTATTAGGATTTACTGTAATGGGTTTCCCCATGAATAATGAGTTTACCCCAGAACCCTCAAGAAGCCCCTTTTCTACCTCTTTGTCTCGAAAAATTTGGAAATTCCGTCTTCCGTTATCCCTTAAAAACTGGTGGAAAGAAAAAATGGCCATCAGAAGTCCTGATTCCTCTTACCATCATGAACGATTTCGCGGTTCCGTAAAAAGCTCTGTGTGATGTTCTCTTGAATAAAAACACATCATTAGAACAATTCTTGCGCGAGAGTTACCCAGTTTTGCACGACGAGCAAATTGATAAAATAGTGAGTGATATTAATAAAAGATTTGTACCGCAATTTAATAAAAGATTTCGTGCTGTGCATCGCATGAAACCAAAATTTCATGAAAAATATCGTGATTGGCTAGAACATGTGTTTTTGCTAAATTTAGAACCTGTGGTGTCATCGCAAAATAGTGGAGGCAGGCCAAAGAAAATTTTTGAAGATTGCTGTGACCGAGCGAAGAAATATAAAGTGCGTGAACACCAGGAGTCGTTTTCCCAGGAGCTCATTGATGCTGCTGCTTCATCTGCTTCTGATAACAATGCGGCCTTTGATGCTGATTCTACTCTGACATTAATGACGCAAGCCAAACTGACGAAGGATCAATACAATATTATCAGGAAAGCCATTGCAGATATTGGATATAATATATTTCCAACCTATGATAAGGTAATGGAATCTAAGAAGAAGTGTTATCCCTGTAATAAGGTTATTACAGAAAAATCGGCACAAACCAGTCTACAAGACTTGCTTGACCATACTGCCAAAAGGATCTTTCAAACTAAAAGTCAAGCAGAAATTGAAGAATTAGAAGAAGAAAATTTCGTTCTGCACGCGAAATGGGGCTGTGATGGTGCATCAAATCAAAATACATTTATGCAGAAATTTTCGAATTCTGAAGAAGATACTTCTGACAGCTGCTTATTTATGACATCAGTTGTACCTCTCAAGATAACACTGCAGGAAAACAACGCCAAAGACGTCTGGAAAAACTGTCGACCATCTTCAACGAGGTATTGCAGACCTTTAAAGTTTGAATTTATCAAGGAGACTCCAGAGGTAATATTAGAGGAGAGATCTCGCGTCGATAAAGAAATAGAAAAGCTGCAGGAAACAGAAATACTCTTGTAAGGGCGTATTTTAAAAATTAAACATGCGCTTTATTTTACCATGGTAGATGGCAAAATTGCTCAAGTTGTGACTAATACGACATCGGCAAGTAATTGTGTCATTTGCGGAGCCACGCCATCGCAAATGAACAAAATTTCACCTAGTGTAAATGGGCAGCGATCATCAAATGAAGAAGCACTGAAACTCGGAATGTCTCCATTACATGCCCGTATAAGGTTTATGGAATACATTTTACATGTGGCTTATAATTTAACTTTCAAAACCTGGAGAACCACAGATGAAACCCGAGCCATCAAGGAAGAAACAAAGAAGCGGATACAAACGGAATTTAAGGATAAAATAGGAATAGTGGTCGATAGGGTCAAGCAAGGGATGGGCACAACAAATACAGGCAATACTTCAAGAAGATTTTTTAAAAATTCAGCTGTAACAGCCCAAATCACAAAGATAGATGAAAAATTAATACAAAGGTTAGGTGTTATTTTAGAAGTCATTTGTAGTAACTTTACTATTGATTCAAATAAATTTGATATTTATGCTCGCGAAACAGCTAAGTTAGCGATATCCTTGTACCCCTGGTACTACATACCGACAACTGTGCATAAAATTTTAATGCATGGTAAAGAAATAATTGAATGCGCAGTTTTGCCTGTGGGTTCGCTGTCGGAAGAGGCCCAGGAGAGTAGAAATAAAGATTTCAGATACTATAGAATGCACAACACCAGAAAATGCTCTCGTTTAGCAACAAATGAGGATATGTTAAACGTACTTTTAATAACTTCAGATCCCTACATTAATCTTTTAAGACCAGAGCCGAAGACCAAATCACTGCCACTTAGCGAACAAGCGCAGTTACTAATGAAATAGTTAATGTATATTTTATAAATATTTGTTATATATATATTATAAATTAATTAAGATATATTTAAGTATGTTAAGATATTCGTTAATAATATTATTCGTAATATTATGTAAAGAAGATTATATTCATTTTTTTGATTAATACTGTTTCAAGTTTGTTTGTTTAATTCTATTTTTAGTTTGTTTGCATAATACCATTTCAAGTTTTCAATTTTAGTATGCTGAAATAATAGTTCGTAACGTAGTAAACAATATTATGTATAAACAATTATATTAAGTCCATTGTTTAACATTTCGTTTCATAATATGAGAAGTGTGAAGATTAAGAAGTGATTTAAAAAAAAATTATTAAAAAATATTGAGAAATACCGAAGTTATGAGTTTTTTCCATTATTTCTATAGGTTCCGACCACTGTGCGCCGCCCCCCTCACCTGGGGCACAGAAATGGTAATACTATCCTGGAGACGCCTGACTTGCAGCAGCAACTTTTTTGCACAGATGCTTCTTCTGGAAATGGAAACAGAATACACCAAAACGAGATTAATTTAAAAATAGTACATTTGTGAAATGTAATTTTGCTTTTGTAGATAACAATATAAAATGACCCAGATAGCACACAACATCTTAAAGATGTCTGTTTCATGTCATTTTTATGTCTGAACGTCTACGTCGCCAAACAGACATCTTTCGCACATTTTAAAGATGTGTTTTTGAAGACATCGTTTTTATGAATGAGGGAAGATATATTTCAAACATCTCATTTCAGACATGAAAACTATGTCTCCAAAAAAGACATTTTCAGGTGTATGAAAGATGTATTTTTGAAGACGCGGTTTTTATAAATAATAAAAGTATATCTTTTTCAAGACTGAGCAACTTTAATTTTTGGGAGATGTTAGGGCAGGGATCAGTATTTGTTGTGCAATGATTAAAATACTGGTTCTTAAGTTACCTGCTACATTATTGTACGGAATTCTGATGAAATTATTTTTCAAAATATCATTTATTATTAACAAAGGATGATTACATATATATATAGGTACATAATATATTTTATTGTATAGGTATAGTACAATAATCGTATATACTGTCACGCCGTGTCTCGGCGGGGGTTGGAAAACCCCCGAAAAGAACGACTCCGGGCTTTTATGGCTCTGAGACCGGGCCACGTGCAGCCGTATGCACGGGGTCCGCCCGGGACTAAGCAAGGCCGCGAAAAACCTACGGACCACGTAACGGATTTTGTTCGGGCGCCAGGCACCGCGAGGATGCCACGCGAAACGCGACGAGTCTCTCGTGCACGGAGAAGCCGGGCACGAGAATCGGATCTTCGAAACGCGATTCGAAACGCGAACGTAACGGGTCCAGGAGGTTCGGACACGGCTAGGACGAGGACAGCCCTTACGGCAGGACGGGTCTCACAGGGTTCGAGAAATAGCGACAAAGGCTATAGCCGGGTTTGATGGTCAAATTAGCCCCCGGCGGGATTTTAATCGAGCTTGGACCATTCGATAGCCTATCCAAAAAAAACCCTCTGTGCCAAGTTTCAGCCCCCTATCTCATCTCTAAGGGTAGTTATCGAGAAAAATCGAAAAACCAGTTTTTGGCCCATTTTCCCTATTTATTGACAATTAAAAATTCTGAAAAAAATCTGACACATTTCGGATACCAAGCCACATATTAGGTATCATTTCCAGATTTTTCCGCTGCAAGCTCTGCTTGTACAAAATGAAAAACACGAAAAAAATCGAAAAAATGCAGATTTCATATAGAAATCTAAAAGGTGCTACTCCAGATTTAATTTAGCAATGAGATATTATCAAAAGTATTATGCTCAATTTTTTTCAGATTTTTGTGAGTGGTGCGTCATAGTTAAAAAAAATAAAAACCGCTTTTTTCGGCGTTTTTCCTAAGTTATACTTATATTTTCAGAGTCATAAAAATATATTATGTGATATTAAACGTTCCTACGTTCAGAAAAACATGTCTCAGACTTTAAAACTTGCCTAATACCAAAAACGAAATAATACTGTGTACGATATATTCGAATATTTCGAAGGTGATTCCAACGGCGCCGGATGGTGCAGCGGCTATGGTCCCCGACTGCGGAACCGCTGAAGACTTTTTGGACCAGGTACGAGTCTCGGCCAAGTCAATTTTTTTTTCCATCATATGATTTTTTATAAACCATTGTAAAAACATTTTTTACCTATGTTTAGACTATTTTATAATAATTTTTCGGAAAAATATTTTTGAAGTACTTTTGCCTCTAGTCAGTCGCCAATGGGAATCGCACTATTGGATGTTGCTCACATGTTGCTGCTATTATTTATTATTTATCTCATGCTCAATTCAATATGGACATAGTTCGGCCAGCAGAGATATTCACTAAGATTTTTGATACTGATCAAATAACACCGACAATTGATGAAGATAGCGATGAAGTCTGAAACCGCCTTACACGATTCCACCGCATACCAATCCCCCTACAATTATTAAAGATAAGTATTCCTAATAATACTTCAGGTGATCATTTTGTGTCACGGAACTAATCAATCTTATTTACAAGATACACAAACGATGCACAATTCCACGTGAAAAATGTTAAGTGGAGCTGTAATACAGTCCGCGAATGAGTAGAGGCAAAAGTACTTCAAAAATATTTTTCCGAAAAATTATTATAAAATAGTCTAAACATAGGTAAAAAATGTTTTTACAATGGTTTATAAAAAATCATATGATGGAAAAAAAAATTGACTTGGCCGAGACTCGTACCTGGTCCAAAAAATCTTCAGCGGTTCCGCAGTCGGGGACCATAGCCGCTGCACCATCCGGCGCCGTTGGAATCACCTTCGAAATATTCGAATATATCGTACACAGTATTATTTCGTTTTTGGTATTAGGCAAGTTTTAAAGTCTGAGACATGTTTTTCTGAACGTAGGAACGTTTAATATCACATAATATATTTTTATGACTCTGAAAATATAAGTATAACTTAGGAAAAACGCCGAAAAAAGCGGTTTTTATTTTTTTTAACTATGACGCACCACTCACAAAAATCTGAAAAAAATTGAGCATAATACTTTTGATAATATCTCATTGCTAAATTAAATCTGGAGTAGCACCTTTTAGATTTCTATATGAAATCTGCATTTTTTCGATTTTTTTCGTGTTTTTCATTTTGTACAAGCAGAGCTTGCAGCGGAAAAATCTGGAAATAATACCTAATATGTGGCTTGGTATCCGAAATGTGTCAGATTTTTTTCAGAATTTTTAATTGTCAATAAATAGGGAAAATGGGCCAAAAACTGGTTTTTCGATTTTTCTCGATAACTACCCTTAGAGATGAGATAGGGGGCTGAAACTTGGCACAGAGGGTTTTTTTGGATAGGCTATCGAATGGTCCAAGCTCGATTAAAATCCCGCCGGGGGCGAATTTGACCATCAAACCCGGCTATAGCCTTTGGTCTCGAGTGGAAATTTATTTCCCTTGTCAGTTGGTTACAATTTAGCGGTCACGTGACCGCACCCGAGAGCCCGCGCTCTTTATACAAGTTTTGCGGACGGTAAATCGGTCGCAGCGCGTTTGTCGAATTTCTCCAGCGCGCGTGAAAGTACGGATGACCGGTACTAGATACAATTTGAATTCCTGACGGACGGGATTGCGCGCAGCGCAGATGGACGGCGCGGTACAAGACTGTCGCGATAACCCACGCACGTGAAACGCTCGCGAAACGCTAGATGTTAAATACGAGCGGTATTTCGTACGATATTCGCTTCCCTACGTTACTCGCCACCGAATTCAAGAAGTCCGAAGATCAAGACGGAGAGAAAAGACTATTCTCGCGAGACGCGATTCCTCCGAGGAAACTTCCGATTCGATTCGCGATGGGAAAACTCTCGATTTGATTCGAAACGCTCAAAGTGCTTCCGCGAAGCACGAGCCGACGGCACGAGACGCAACGCGTCTCGGCACACGCGAAAGGTCGAGGATCGACGGAAATCGTTCGTCCTCGCGCGACAAATATCGAGCCAACACAATGCTACTGGATAGCGAAAAGATCACTCTGTCGACTTACCGTTTATGCCGTTGTTCGCCCGGATGTTATTTCGGCAGCGGCCCTCTTACTCGCTCGGCTCCTTCCCCACGGGAAACTCAACTCGGCCGCGAGACCGGATTTCGCTCGGCGAAAAAGCGCGTGTGTGCTTCCGCGAAGCTATTTCTCGAGCGAGCGTTAACTACTTTTCGAAAGACGCACGTGACGATGACGGGACGGCTAGCGCGACAGTGATCTTTCGCTATCGACAGCTAGACGCATCGATTCTTGTTCCCCCCACCCGAACTCTGCCGAAATTTCCCGAAGACGCACGTTAACCGCGTACGACGCGTACGTAACAGGGACGTCTCGACGATGGTCCTTGGGCCCCGGACCGTATTCGCGAAAATTTCTCGACCCTTCCTGGGTCGAGGGAGGCCACTGCCTCTCGGACTATCGTTGGCACCATCCTCGCTGGAACCCCCATTCCTTTTGCGGGACGAGACACTGTCGGGAACGCGAAATGATGCCTCGGCATCCTGTGGGGTTCCTTCCCTTCAACGCCTCCGGGCTGCTTAACCGGGTGCCTTTCGATGTCGCATTTGATTGCCCGTGCACGGGACTTCGCAACGTTGGCCATGGTTCTCGTCTTACGTCTCCTGTCTATCATGCATCTTTCCTCCGGGAATTTCGGAGGTCGGGGTTCTGTTTCCGGGTCTGTTCTTCGGCCCTGGAACTTGCCGTACTCGGCACACGCTAGATGTCAGTACGTTGTTTATTTTCGAATCGGAATTTCGTCGGGGAACGCTCTTGAATTCGGTGTGTCGGTCTCGCGGCTTGTTATTTACCTGGTCTGGTCCTTCGCGAAATGTACTCAGTGTACGAAAAATACGGCGAAGTGACGTCGCAAAAGTTGCAACGTCACAATACAAAAGTGTATTATACACACACTACGCTGGTACATATATTTATTTTGATGACAAGATTTATAACAAATTTATAATAGTATGTGCGTACATGTATAATCTAGTTTTTTAATTAGTAGGAGACATTTTTTTATTATGGAAAATTAATGTCATGACAGATATTATTATTTCATTATTATTATTTTCCAATAAGAATGTATAAGAGCAAAAGATTTTACACGTATTAGCAAACACCACCTCTAGTATGTGCTATTAGACACTGCAATGTAATATTGATATTGTCTTTCTCTTTGCACGCTATACTACAGCAACAGATTTCACGATCTTGAGTAGCAGCTAGATTCCTAAAACAAAACATATAAATATCGGTTAGTATCTTGCAATACGTTCCATCCAAGAATATAAATGTACATTCTTTCAATGAGTCCATTCACATCGAAGCATAAATTAGATCTCTTGTTGCCGAGCACCAACACGCCGATGTCACGCCCAGCAGCAGTGCGTGCTCCTGGCGTGTTGCCGCCTTTCAGGCGTTAGTCGATAAGTTAGGAATTTAAGCTATCTTTGTTATATTTCATTTATACTCATTCCTATAACCGATTATTATAAGTTAGCTGTAATACACTATTATATACACAAAACACATAGTCGATAAGTCAGCGTTACACCTTACCAGCGCCAGCTACATTTATACTTACCTACGTTATACTTACCGTCTATACTTACCACTCTGTTCTACTTACCTCCGATCTTCTTCATCTGCATCTTGCTACCAGCTTCTATACTTACCATTCCGCTACAGTACTCCGCTCTGTCGTTCTGCTCTTCTTTACCTATACCATACTTACCTCTCAACTTCATACTTACCTATATACTTACCTCGAGTCCTCCTGAACACCCTGTAAAAGTTTCATTAAGATATCTTCAAAATTGTATTTTTAACAGCTATTTAAAAATGTTCAAATTGTAATAGAAGCGTGCGCGCGACCGCAACGACGCTCGCTAGTCCGCCGCAGGGTCCTAGCGAGCCCCACCACCGCTCACCGGCGCGCCCCACTCCGGCGCTCGACCCTACTCCAGCGTCCACTCCCACTCTGCCGCCTCCCGGCAGACCGCGAGCGAAGCGCTGCCGCTCCGCAAATTCGGTTCGAGCCTTCGGGCTATACACACGTATTTCTATTCGGCTTATTGGGATCCGTTCCCTTTTTCTTAACATTGTATTTTCTCCGGCGTTAAATAATTATACATTTATATTTGATATTAAATACTTTATTCTGAATAAATACAGTTTACTTAAAACTAACTTCAGTGTTATTCCGTTCACCAGTCCGGCTACGACGACGTATTATTTCGTATCGAAACACGAATCCTTCGAGCTGTTGATTAGTAGCCCACCCGAGGCTCTAACAGATCAAGACGTTCGGTTTCTCATTATTATTATTTCGCTTTTCTTAATCGTCCTAAATGCCGAAGCGCGCAGGTCGGAAATATCAACTTAATAAACTAAATTACGAATTAACGAACGCGCATAGTTCACGCCGCGATTATTCGGAATTATTAGGAGTCCGCGTACTCCCTTCGGTCATTCGCGACACGCCGTATTCTAGGAGGATCGTTCTTCAGCGAAGCCAGCCTGCAGAGCAGTGTCCTGCCGATTCGACGACCGAGAGCCGTCCGATACCTTCGTCCGACGTTTCAGAGGTTTCCAGATGTCCAGTTGATGCAGCCCAGATGCCAGAGACGCCAGAGGTTCCACCGACGACGATGCTGAAAGCAGAAAAAGGTAAGTAAAAATCATGTATTAAACCGCGAGTCGACATAGTGTCCCGATATAGAGCCAGACGTACGCGCTGGTTGGTATCAAAAGCTACGTTAATTACGTTTTCTTGACCGGTCCGCGCGATAATTATTTAAATATCAAATCTCGCGCGCCGGGACGTAACAAATTTGGTGGCAGCGGTGGGATCGTAGTGCCACTATGTCCAGTAAGCCCGCGGATAATACTCGTACGCGATCAAAAGTAGATTCTAACACGGTTAAAATGACGCCGGAAGAAGTCGAGCTGTTGCACGCGCAGTTAAAAACGAAGGAGAGAAAGATTCGCGAAGAAAACGCCGCGCTCGAAAAGGAACGCGAAGAAATGCTGCGACAACGGGACGAAGACCGCAAGGCAGCAGATTTAGCTCGCGCGGAAATAGAAAAATTACGCGAGAATCTAAATACCGAACGCGAAGAGTTACGGATGAAAGATTTGCTTCTACGCGAGGATACCGCATCGACGAATACCGTATACGATGCTCAAGGATTCGCGACGGATTTTTCCTTGCCGTCCGTGATTCCTTCAACGGCAAATTTACAGGCGAACGAAAATCGACCGTTCGAGAATCGCTCGCGTCACCGCGCGCAGCAGACAAACGATTCGATTCGCGAAGCCATGTCGCGATTTAATCGTAACCATTCGCCCGAGCAGGAAGACGCGCGTCTTGTCATGAAGGCCGCGATCGACTCAATTCCTTCTTTCGACGGAAATAATTTATCCGTCTTGCAATTCGCGAGATCTTGCCAAAGAGCGCGCGACCTCGTACCGCCGAGTTCCGAAAGAACGCTCGCGAAATTAATAGTAAGCAAACTCCGCGGACGCGCTTACACCGCGATCGAAGACGAGCACATCGGTAAAGTTACCGATATTACAAATAAATTAAAGGATGTGTTCGGTCCGCACCACACGATCGACCATTATCGCGGCGAAATGGCGAACGTGTATATGGAGGCTAATGAGCATATCCTCCAATACATCAGTCGCGTTAAAGATTTAAGAACCGCGATAATCGATTGTTCACGCGACGCGCCAATGATTGACGAAATAGATTCGCTAACAAAAAATAGCTTCATACGCGGTCTTATTCCGAGCCTCCGTACAGAAGTTCGACCGTTTCGAAAACACTCGCTACGGACAATTTACGACGAGGCAATCACCTCGTACAAAGACCTCGAGCTAGACCGGCAAAGGTACGAGCGACCCGGGAAGGCCGTCCGTTTTTCAGAAACGGAATACAAAGGCGCGAACCCAAGCAGGTACGGCCGTTCGAACTCGCCGTACCTCCGCGAAAATTACGGTAGAGACGATTACGGTCGCGACGGTTACAATCGCGAACGGTCCGTCTCGCCTTACAGGCGAGAAAATAACGAAAGCCGACCCACAGATAACGCGCGGATGTTTACAACGCGACCTGACCGTTACGATTCGCCGTACAGAGCGCGTTCGAATTCTCCGAACGGAGATTATAGAGAGCCGCCGGGTGCACGTGCACCCCTCGTAAACAACCGCTCGCCGAGCTCTGCGAACCGAGCGTTTGAGCCGCGCCGCGTAGATCAGACATCACGCCGCGAAGAATTCGCTGACCGAGATACATACGCGCCGCCGCATCGTCGCAACAATACAAACACGGCAAACGACCGTTATTGCTCGTATTGCAGGATCCCCGGCCATGATATTCATGAATGTCGGAGGCGGGAATCCAGCAATAATAAACAGACTTCGGGAAACGGGTCACCCCTCCCGTCCACCGCGAGTTCTCGACGGGAGGGAACGACCAAACAAGCGGTGCGGTCAATAAAAATGGAGGACTCACGCGCGGAAATCAAAGAGTCTCGCGAGTAGCTCTTGACCCCGACACCGCGATACCTCACATCTCTGTGTCGATTCCAGAATTAAAATACGATACAGAGATGATGATTGACACCGGCTCGGAGCCGAATCTAATTAAAGCCTCGCTTCTCAAAACCGACATTCCGATCGACAAACGCGAGCAAATTTTTGTATCGGGAATAACCGACGAGGTTGTTACGACTATCGGTTCGACAACCCTAACAATAGCGGGATCACCGATAAAATTCCAGGTCGTCCCCGACGACTTTGGAATTCCACCGAACGGAATTCTCGGTTCAACCTTCTTACTGCAGGGAGCCGAGATTTCCTATAAAAAGAAGAAGATAACGTGGCAGGGAAAAGAATTCCCCTTCGCGCCACGAGATACGCTCTTTATCGAGCCGCGAACTTCCGCATGCGTAACATTGCGCGCCACCGGGTCCGAAATAGGATATCTGCGAAACCGCGAAATCGCGCCTGGAGTACTACTCCCAAATTGTATCGCGCGAATCTCCGACGGGAAAAACTACGTGCGCTGCGTCAATACCACGGACAAACGAATCGACATACCGATGCCATTGGTGGAACTGGAAGAGGTCGAAAATATAATTAACACAACCGACCCAAAAATCGAAAAAATTTTTTCACTCTCAGATTCCACCGAAGGAAATCAGTCACAGCCCTCGCGTTACGAGGAGATAATGAAAATTATTAAAGTCGATCATCTCAGTCCAGAAGAAAGGGACCACGTGGCCAATCTAATTCTAGAAAACCACGACCTCTTCCACCTCCCTGGTGACTACCTAGGGAAAACAAATAGGGTGACTCACAGAATAATCACCACGGATGATCACCCTATTCACGTTAAGCAATATAGATAGCCGCCAATCCACAAGGCGGAGATAGATAAGCAGATGAAGGAGTTATTAGAACAGAATATTGTCACTCCTTCAACCTCACCCTACAATAGCCCCTTGTGGATTGTTCCGAAAAAAGCGGACGAACAAGGGAACAAAAAATGGCGCATGGTGATCGACTTCCGAGCGCTAAATGAAAAGTCGACACCAGACGCTTACCCGTTGCCCAGTATTTTAGAAATATTGGACCAGCTCGGTAGCGCTAAATATTTTAGCGTCTTTGACCTCGCGAACGGTTTCCACCAAATAGGGATGGAACCGAAAGATGCGCAAAAAACCGCATTCTCTACGCCATACGGGCATTACGAGTTTCAAAGAATGCCATTTGGATTGCGTAATGCCCCGGCAACATTCCAAAGGCTGATGGACAGCGTCCTCACCGGACTTCAAGGCATCGAACTATTTGTTTACCTCGATGACATTGTAATTTACTCAAGAAGCCTGCACGAACATGCAGCAAAATTCGATAAGCTCGCGTACAGACTACGCGAAGCAAATCTAAAATTGCAACCGTCTAAGTGTGGTTTTCTACATCGCGAGGTTGCATACCTGGGGCACATAATCGGTGAGGACGGTGTAAAGCCTTGCCCGAAAAAGGTAATAGCCGTGCGAGATTTTCCGAGGCCAAAAACCGTTAAAAACATAAGAGAGTTCCTCGGACTAGCGGGCTATTACAGACGCTTCATTCCGAAATTTTCACAAATTTCAAAGCCACTTACAATCTTGCTGAAAAAGGATACTAAGTTCAAATGGGAAGCGGGACAAGAAAATGCCTTCTGCACGCTCCGCGAAATACTCACAACAGAACCCCTATTGCAGTATCCCGATTTCTCTAAAGAGTTTAATATTACCACAGATGCGTCGGGCTATGCAATTGGTGGAGTATTGAGCCAAGACACCCCCGGGAAAGACCGTCCAATAGCGTACGCGTCGCGATTGTTAAACGGACCCGAACTTAACTACTCTACGATAGAGAAAGAGTGTCTTGCTATCATTTATTGTACACAACACTTCCGACCATACATATATGGTCACAAATTTAACCTCATTACAGACCACCAGCCCCTGGTCTGGATGAATTCTGTAAAAGATCCAACATCGAGACTACTTAGATGGCGATTGAAACTCGCTGAGTACGATTACAGGATCACCTATAAAACGGGAAAAACAAATCTGAACGCCGACGCGCTTTCGAGAAATCCGGTCACATCCCTTCCGATTTCCTCTCCCTCCGGGTCCAGCAATTCGGATATGTTCGACGCCCCAACAAGGAAAAAGCCATCGCGCAAAACAGCGGACACACCCACTCGACTGACGCAGCCAGACAGGGACAGCGTAGGGAATCCTCCTACCCCTCCCTCTCCTAGAAGGTCCACACCTAGTCGAGAGTCTCCCAATCCACGCTCGGAGAGCCCATCTTCATTTTCAAACGAAACGGATACCGAAAGCGAGGACGGAGATTTCGATACAGGAGAACCCACCTCCCACTCCGAACTCATGTTCGAATCCCATAATACGTCCGCCTCCCAAGCGAGACGAACGGTAACCCAGACTCGAGATCGCCTTTCTATGCGACGAGATAACCTGGTAATTTTTACAACGCAAGATTTTCAACCGCTCGACCCAGGAGCGCAAGAAATAATTCTCACGGGAAAAATTCCTAAACCTCAGAACCTCACGCTATGCAGAGCAAAAGTGCTAAATTACGCGTCCCGCAAATTAATAATCCTACCTATCAAAACTTCACACATCCATACGGTTCCCTATGAAGACATAGTAGAATCATTACAGTCATTACTAGACGTCACGACAGAACTGCAATTAGACTCAATTAGTATTTCAAAGACGTACCTAGACGACACAGCATGGGTAGAAATCCAAGAAGTTTTGATAAACCTATTCGCAACAACACAGACGCAAGTCTTCGTTTGTTCTAACGAAATTGTTATTCCTCCCACCGAACAACGAAAAGACATCATTATAGAGAATCATTGTTCAGCTTTCGCGGGTCACAAAGGAATAACCAAAACGTACCGACGAATTCGGGAAAAATACTTTTGGCCAACACTTAAAAAGGAGGTACAAGAATTTATAAATTCTTGCCCCTCGTGCCAAAAAACAAAACTCGTTCGAACCAAGACCAGACAACCAATGGTCATCACCGATACCCCCGGGAGAGCATTTGATAAAATATCAATGGACATTGTGGGCCCTCTCCCGACATCCCCGAACGGCCATACATACATCCTGACCATACAGGATCTCTTAACAAAATACTCCCTAGCGATACCTCTCGTAAGAGCGACGGCAGTAGACATATCAAAAGCATTAGTAGATAATTTTATCTGTCGGTTCGGCGCACCGAAAGGATTACTTACAGACCAGGGGACGAATTTCATTAATTCTTTGATGAAAAACATAGCAAAAAAGTTCAAAATTAAACAATTTCAAACAACGGCATTCAGGCCTCAGAGCAACGGGTCTATCGAGCGGTCCCACCATGTCTTGGCGGAATATTTAAAACAGTACATAAAGAATAACGACTGGGACGAATGGTTACCCCTCGCAATGTTCTCATATAATACAAGCGTGCATGAGGGTACCCTCTTCACACCCCATGAACTCGTGTATGGCTCCTTAGCGAGAATGCCGTCTACCAATAACGGTTCCGTAGAAATGAAAGACGAATTGTACAACGCGTATTTGGAGAATCTCCAAGAAAAATTGGATAACACGACGGAAAAGGCAAAAGAGAATCTCGTAACGGCTAAAACCAAATCAAAGCAGTATTACGATAGAAAATTAAATGTACGCGAGTTCGCCGTCGGAGACGAAGTTTTCCTCTTAAAGGAGCCGAAAGAGGGCAAATTCGACAGCGAATACACGGGCCCCCATACGATTATAGAGCGACTTAGCAATAGTAACGTAAGAATAACCTTTAAGAAAGGGACACGCGTAGTCCACCAAAACAAAATAAAACACGCGAAGCGAGCGACCGTGCGATTGACTAAGGTAAACACCGAGTGGAAGTATGGAACCAAAACATACCACAATTCCGAGAAGGCACCCGAAACGACACGTCGCCCCTTCCCCAACCACCCCCCTCCCACTGCTGGCGAGACGAAGGAGCGGATCAACACGAGTCAGTCGCAACGCAACCTCAACCCAGTTAAGCCAAGCAGCCAAACACAACATGTGCAAAAAAGTTTCATCATCCACACAGAGGCGGACAATCCACCTCAAGCGATGGGAAGAAATGGAAGCATACCAAGGCCATTTCTGCTTCTACGGCAAAATATTTGCCCTGAAGGACGGACGCGAGCTCTGCGAAAAATGCAGCAGCCCTTACCTCAACCCGGAAATATTCTCCGTCCACAATATACTAAGAAGGATGAGAAACAAATGCGATGTCTGTGGCCAGAATATGTGCAAGGAACAATCTCCAAGAGATTGCACAGAGTGCTCCCTGCAAATAGCGAAGGTACTAACCTCGCTCAGAGATGCAGCTCGTCGGGACGAGGAGGAAGCCAGAGCGACGGAAGACCGAGCCCGGCAGGAATACAGGAACGCGACAGAGGCTCGCCGGCATCCTGTACCCCCAGCCCCTCCCAACACCCCAAATTCAACATAAGAACAAGTACAACGGACACGAAAAAGTGCCAGTGCAAGTGCAATGTCTCGGAAACTTTAAAAGTTCAAACATTGAAAGACATTCAGTGAGAGTGAATCGCCGACTTTCGTTTAGCGATGACAGTGACGAATAATTCCCAACGCGTGGAATTATTCTTCTCCGGCGGGGGAGATGTCACGCCCAGCAGCAGTGCGTGCTCCTGGCGTGTTGCCGCCTTTCAGGCGTTAGTCGATAAGTTAGGAATTTAAGCTATCTTTGTTATATTTCATTTATACTCATTCCTATAACCGATTATTATAAGTTAGCTGTAATACACTATTATATACACAAAACACATAGTCGATAAGTCAGCGTTACACCTTACCAGCGCCAGCTACATTTATACTTACCTACGTTATACTTACCGTCTATACTTACCACTCTGTTCTACTTACCTCCGATCTTCTTCATCTGCATCTTGCTACCAGCTTCTATACTTACCATTCCGCTACAGTACTCCGCTCTGTCGTTCTGCTCTTCTTTACCTATACCATACTTACCTCTCAACTTCATACTTACCTATATACTTACCTCGAGTCCTCCTGAACACCCTGTAAAAGTTTCATTAAGATATCTTCAAAATTGTATTTTTAACAGCTATTTAAAAATGTTCAAATTGTAATAGAAGCGTGCGCGCGACCGCAACGACGCTCGCTAGTCCGCCGCAGGGTCCTAGCGAGCCCCACCACCGCTCACCGGCGCGCCCCACTCCGGCGCTCGACCCTACTCCAGCGTCCACTCCCACTCTGCCGCCTCCCGGCAGACCGCGAGCGAAGCGCTGCCGCTCCGCAAATTCGGTTCGAGCCTTCGGGCTATACACACGTATTTCTATTCGGCTTATTGGGATCCGTTCCCTTTTTCTTAACATTGTATTTTCTCCGGCGTTAAATAATTATACATTTATATTTGATATTAAATACTTTATTCTGAATAAATACAGTTTACTTAAAACTAACTTCAGTGTTATTCCGTTCACCAGTCCGGCTACGACGACGTATTATTTCGTATCGAAACACGAATCCTTCGAGCTGTTGATTAGTAGCCCACCCGAGGCTCTAACAGATCAAGACGTTCGGTTTCTCATTATTATTATTTCGCTTTTCTTAATCGTCCTAAATGCCGAAGCGCGCAGGTCGGAAATATCAACTTAATAAACTAAATTACGAATTAACGAACGCGCATAGTTCACGCCGCGATTATTCGGAATTATTAGGAGTCCGCGTACTCCCTTCGGTCATTCGCGACACGCCGTATTCTAGGAGGATCGTTCTTCAGCGAAGCCAGCCTGCAGAGCAGTGTCCTGCCGATTCGACGACCGAGAGCCGTCCGATACCTTCGTCCGACGTTTCAGAGGTTTCCAGATGTCCAGTTGATGCAGCCCAGATGCCAGAGACGCCAGAGGTTCCACCGACGACGATGCTGAAAGCAGAAAAAGGTAAGTAAAAATCATGTATTAAACCGCGAGTCGACATAGTGTCCCGATATAGAGCCAGACGTACGCGCTGGTTGGTATCAAAAGCTACGTTAATTACGTTTTCTTGACCGGTCCGCGCGATAATTATTTAAATATCAAATCTCGCGCGCCGGGACGTAACACCGAATACCAGCAAGTTGAGGTTAATCCAACAAATTGGTGCCATTCGTTGAGACTTGCTTCTATTTTTTCAGGATCTGCTGTGTCCACCATGTATACTATCACGTTCACGCCTCTACGCAGTATCTCTCCCACATATGGATCTAAACCTTGACTGACCTCCAATGTCCCATACTTGAATGGTGGCATTGCCATCCGTTATGTTGAGCATGTTGAAACCCACAGTGGAAATCATGTCCTCGCTGAACTGTCCCACCTGCGAACAAAAATACAAATCAGCGTCGTGAAAAACTACAACTTTCGTCAGTTATTTGACTTCTTCTCTAATGCTGTTTATTAGAATATTGGGGTTAACTATGCCTTACCGTGCTCAAAATTTCTGCCTTTCTCTTATAGATTATTATGTATTTGGTATGTAATCCAGTAGATATTTGTACCCGGTGTTGCTTCGGTCGAACTTCAATCCTGTAGGATCAATAGTTCAGGATTTGCATTCTTCAAGCAGTATTTTTGACAGGGGTCATGCCGCCGCCATATCGGTTTGTAGCAGTTTGTAGTGACGAACAGACGAACGCGCGCCGCTTTCCGAACAGAACCGTTAGATGGCAGCACATGTGTGTCCCGTAGCTAATTCCACAATCTTGCCAGCCTTCCGTGACTTTGACGGAATGATCGTTGCGCTAAAACGAGTGAGCGGCCGGTAGATGAAGCTTAATTAGGGGGCACTGGGTACACTTTCTACAGTTTAATGTCGAGGAGCACACAGCAGCGCCAGCGGGATACTTTCTCGTCGGTGAGTGCAGTCACTAAGCAGAAAATATGTGGTCGGTAAGTTGTAAGCATCCATGACGTCACAATTCAGCTACCAATGCCGCAGCGTCGATGTGTTCGAGTGAGACTGTGTGGCGCTACACACCGCTCGGGCGGCGTGTACGTGTGCCTTCTAGCTTTTCTTGAAGCTAGAGTTTACAGCGTTGTCAACTTGACAAGTGCAACATTGCCGCATTATATACGAAAATCGTCGAAGTCGATGCTCGCATCGAAAGCGTTTGAACGGTTTCATGACAAGGTATTGAAACCCGATTTTATTATATTTCAAAAATTTTTTATTAAATTTTCAGACGCAGTTTTCTTCTTTCTTGAGAATGATCCCACAGAGATCGAAACGTTGAAAGTTTAAATGAATATGTAAAATTGCTTTAACGTATTTAATTGATCGAACCGTTGCGTTGCGCCGAAATCATTAATACTTGTTGTGTTTTAACAATCATACGATCGATAATAAGAATAACAATTATTTATTAGATAAATAAAACACAATATTTTTGAAAATTAAACATTTATTATTTAGTAATAATTGTAATCATTTATTATTACGCGGCCGCCGCACAGTGTCACGAAAAGCTGTTTTTTGGACAAAATTCAATAACTTTTGTTCTGTTTAGGATGGAGACATGAAACAAAGTGGGTTTTTTCATTTATATTGAAAGCAATCTGAATATGATATTATTATAAATATATAGTAATTTATTTAAACATTGTAAAACGATATTTATAAATAAAATTTTGTTTTATTGCTGGTTTTCAGTAGATGAATTCAGTTCAGTTCTTCCGAAAGTGAAACTTCGTTTTAAACTCTTATAACATTCGCCTCCTCGACACACGTACAGTCTTTGTCTGCTATGCTTGCCGCAACTAACTAAAAGTAGGACTGTTCACTCTGAACTAAACATTCTTCAATCATACTTCGTCAGAGCTCGAAAATTACTTTATTACCGACTTTCAATTCAATAGCATCGACCTATCATAAATTCTGAGTGTGCCTCAGCGTGACGAGGACGGCCCTTACGGCAGGACCCTGTGCCCTTCGCACAGGGGTCGAATGACAGTAACGAAATTGCCTCGAGTGGATGTTTATTCCTTGTCAGAGTGGTTTACAAAAGCCGGTCACGTGACCGTAACCCGAGAGCCCGCGCTCTTTATACACTTTGTTACGGACGGTAATTCGGTCGCAGCGCGGTTGTCTATTCGATCGCACGCGTGAGGGTAGGGTTGATCGGTAACGAATTTCTTACAATATCCCGACGGACGGGATCACGCGGGGCGCAGATGGACGGCGCGATACGGGACTGTCGCGATAGCCTACGCACGGAAAACGTTCGCAAAGCACGAGGGTCGATACGCGCGTAGACAAACGACGATGACACAGGGAGTGGTGTGTGTGTCTTTTACGTACTGTCAATACCACGAAGAATGTGGAACCGTGCACGTGGTCCTCCAAGATACTTGAAACTTTGGAAGATGTCAATGAATTCGCCGCGTTGCGGCGGGAGATCAAGAACGCGTCGAACGCTTGGCAAGGGTCGTCGAGAATCTTGGAAAGCCAAAAGCCATGTGCGTGGTATCCCGAATAAATGCAAAGGCTATAGCCATGTTTGATGGTGAAATTCGCCCCCGGCGGGATTTTAATCTTGGACCATTCGATAGCCTACCCAAAAAACCTCTCTCTGCCAAGTTTCAGCCCCCTATCTCATCTGTAAGGGTAGTTATCGAGAAAAATAGGTAGTTCGCCAGTAGCCCTATCATCCTACAATCGGACTGACTGTATGTAAACTAATGAATATCGAGTGACTCGGATTAATGAACCACGAAACTAGACTTTACAATACAAGAAAAAATAATCATCGAACATATTCAGTTACGAGGAAGAATGTAGTAATGGAAAGAGGATAATCTTACTTTGGAACTCTAATGTAATATATTTTTGGAAAACATCCGCGACATTGAAAATTTTCAAAGGTCCCACAGAAGGAGATTTTGCTGAAAAAATTCCGAAATTAGACGAGTTGCAAGGACTCGTATAAAAATCTGTCAAATTTTTTAATTGTCTGCCAACAATTTTGTAAATGTCTCCCGAAAATATAATATTTTCCACAATAATGACATCACCGTTTCTTAGACAGCAACAATTATCCGTCTCACTTGTTGTCAAAATAAAACTACAGAAATCAACGCGTTCAAATTGTTTCGTGCAAACCAGCCCGTGTAGCAATGGTCCCGCGTGGTGTTCAGTTTTAAAAATTGGAAATTTTTTTGAATTAACTTTATCTTTTACAGGAATATTGGCTTTTTTGAGATGCCTCTTAACTATTTATTGTAAGGCTTTATCGGGTTTGCGAATTTTATGTAAAATTGATTGTAAGAAATTTTCAAAGGGAAACGCACTAAAATGGTCAAGAGGGCCATGATTTCTCACATCCTCCGGAAGGTGCAGGAGATTGTGTACATTATGTGATATATGCTCGGTCCCGTACAATATTTCAAAGCTTTTTACAAAATAATTTAGTAATTGTGAGCTATACTCAATGTAGTGAGAATACTTCGAATTGGATAAAATTGTTGTTGCTACATGTAACGACAGAAAATTTGCATACTTGTCTCTATGTATATTGTTTAGTAAAACTACTGGGCCGGTATAGAGGAGAAATTGTCTGAATTCCGTTGCTTTCCAACGTCTTAGTTCAATCAAACTTCGTGGCTTTCTATTGAATTCGAACGGAATGCACTTTCGTAAAGACACTAATGACTCAGATATATACGTGGATTGTCCATTGGAAATTTTTGTACTTGGTTTCCCACAGCACCATAAATTTAAAAGTAATTTTTTCATCACACCTAAACAGATTAGGTGCATATAATCTAATGGGAAAGACTTGATCATGTCAACATTTGGGATTCTTTGCAAAATAGTAGTTCCAGTGTGATGTCTACGTTCAACTTGTGATCTGAATTCAAGATCTGTTCTACTTTTCAGTTTCGTCACATGGACATATTTGAAACACACCCTATTTTCCAAATGATCTCCTTTTGCATGACATTTGGTGCTCGAAGAATATCCCGTATGACCTGCTGTGCATTTTATAAAAAATTTCGCAGGAGCATCACAAACAAAAGACTTTATATGTAAATGATATAAATAGCCATCGATTAAAAATCCACTGTTTGTTAATTGAATGGCCTCTTCTACGAAATCGAATAAATAACTATTGACGTCTATGGGTTTTTGATCGCCTCCGTAAATACCGATCATTTCGACCCTTTTGTATCCTGCGAGGCAACAGAGAATTGGATATACCTGATTGTTAGTACTTTTTGCCACAGGGAGACCATCAACATTAATAATAATAGGAATTGTATTGTTGCTAAAAGAAGAAATGTCGACGTACTTGCAAAGTTTTAAAACAGCATCCTGTATACCAAAATGGTAATACTGTCCTGGCTCGACTGATTTGGTGATAATTTTGTTTCTGCGTGTAGTCAAAAGAGTTCTCGCGTCTGTTGGTAGGTTCGGGATGGACTTATTCAGTATCGTAAGTAAATCGTTAATCGCGACGTGTGGAATGTTATGGTCTATAGCCCATGCTGCTAAACTTTCACGGACATTCGTATCATTATCACTACTGTCTCGTGTGAAATTCGGACTTTCTGCAGTTTCCTCACACTGAGGATTTTGTACAGAAAGTTCGTTTTCACTTTCACTCTCTGACAACGAATCCAATAAATAATCTACACTGTCCTCATTACTGCTTCTGCCCGATGCAGCAGACGAATCTAAATTATCTACATTGTTTTGATTGGCTATAAAACTCAATGAAGTAAAATCTTTTTGTTTAGAAGCTTCGTACAAAAGACAAGATCTTTTCGCACGCATGTAATACTTTTTTATATTACGTTTGCCAGTCATGTTGTAAGATATACAAAATAAAACTTTACCACAACTGTGAACGATTATTTTCTCCTGTACTCTTTCAGTCACTTCGTAACACTGCGCAAGGCTGTTGAAAATAAATGAAAACTCCTATAGACGCAATAGGGTACATATATGTATATTATCAGAGAGGAAATGAGAGTGCTCACGCCCAGGTTTTGACCGTGCCCGATATAGTGCTGGATATTAGCCTGGATCAGCTCCTAGACCGGCGGTAGAGCGGATTTTATTCCCAAATTAATTTATAGTTTTACTCTTATTTCCTCTCTGATATTATAATATTCGATAGGGCACCAAGAAAAAACAGATCGTGCAAAGTTTCAATCCTGCTGTATCTCGATCGAGAGGGTATAGTTATCGATAGTGTAAGAGCACACAACTGAGAATAACTATAAATATATATAATATTCCTTTAGGAATATAGTATTCCTTGTCAACGTGTATTCGAGTTTCAAGAGAATCCTTGTAACTGCGTGAACGCGTCCTTTTTATATGTTTCTTCCTCTGATGTTTTGTTCATGCGGTTCGTTTGTCGTTGTTTCACGTCGTTGGTTACGTAGTCAATCGATGTATCGTATCGATTAACTCACGCACACACACACAATAACTCATACAAATATAATTACACGCATATAGAAAATTTCGCTCCTACAATTACAATAGTCTCGCGTCGGCGCACGTGAGCCCCTGCGCAGCGGAGCGCGGAGGGTGAAAATATTTGAACCGCGACGAGACAAAACGCGGATAGAGTTTTTTTTGTTTAATAACATAATTTGCTTTATAAAGCCTTATCGTTTTGCATCAACCACCGAACGGACGTGTTTTTCATTTAGTGTAGCGGGGTATCGCATTCACGTATTTTATCCGACGAAGACATATCAACAAAAGTAAGTACTGTCATTGTTATTATTTGTTACTGCTACAATTAATATTGTAATTAGATTACAATATTCTTCGTGGACAGACGTCAATTATTTTACATTGGTTGCAGCACTCAAACGTATAGCAATCGATGTTTTGTCGCGTACGCGTCCATGACGCGACGCTCCGTGGCCTAAATCTTACCGAACTCTTCGATTTTTAGGATATTCATACAATAATGGAAGTGCCGACATGGAGCGTTGTCGAATTCATTTCCGACAAAACAGTCGAAGCGGTGCCAACTAATTGGCTGGAGGGCGATATCTGCTATTGGCCACCGCTGAGAAGCCAAAGATTAACAAACGCGAAAAAAAAGGGGACCGCGACAAACATCGTGGACACAATTCGCTGTACAGCGTTTCAAAAACAGCAGCTTCAGTAAGTTAAAGTAGTTATACATCATACATGTACAATGAAAACAATAATTATGTATAAACCTACTAGACGACTACGTAAAGGCTAAGAAGAAAGCGAAGGCGGCGGAGGACACCAGCGACCTACAGTCGTCCGAATTGGAAGCTGGTGTAATAAAAAAAAGAAAAATACAACGGCCGAAGTGGCTAAGCAGCAGTGATGATGAAGCGTCACCAGCCGAAACTCGTTTATCCCTGCCTCCAGCTATATTGAAGGACAAACCCACGATTGGTATGTATAAATACGAAAAGAAACGGCATACGTATAGAACGATAATACAAAATTCCTTACTCATTCCCTTACTATAATTACTATATATTTTCTCATCAAAATATATTTTATTTTCAGTTGCCACCTCCATCGACGAGGGGTCACCGTCCTTCCTGGACAGACACCGGAAAGGCGCATCACGCTTTGATCAATTCGAGACGGCAAATCGGGGCATGACTGGTAAGTAAATACAAATATCCTTACACATTCCCTTACCATAATAACTATATATTTTATCATCGAAATATATTTTATTTTCAGTCGCCACCTCCATCAACGAGGGGTCACCGTCCCTCCTGGACAGACACCGGAAAGGCGCATCACGGTTATATCAATTCGAGACGGCAAATCGGGGCATGACTGGTAAGTAAATACAAATATCTTTACTCATTCCCTTACCATAATAACTATACATTTTATCATCGAAATATATTTTATTTTCAGTCGCCACCTCCATCAACGAGAGGTCACCGTCCCTCCTGGACAGACACCGGAAAGGCGCATCACGGTTATATCAATTCGAGACGGCAAATCGGGGCATGACTGGTAAGTAAATACAAAATTCCTTACTCATTCCCTGAGCACACAGTGGGTCAGTGGATAGAGCGCGCGACTGCGACCAGGCAGTCTCGAGTTCGAATCCCCGCGCCCGGGCACCTCCTTGAATTAATTCAATGTGCTTTTTCAAAAACTGTGGTGTCCAAGGTGGTTCGGAACCCACCTTAATAAAAAGTAGGTCCCGCTGAAATAGGCGATAGGGAGAGCTGGTTTAAAGGTGGAAATGTGGAACGGGATTTGAAACCCTGAGGGGGACCAAATATCCTTACTCACTCCCTTACCATAATAACTATATATTTTATCATCGAAATATATTTTATTTTCAGTCGCCACCTCCATCGACGAGGGGTCACCGTCCCTCCTGTACAGACACCAGAAAGACGCACCACAGCCTAATCAATTCGAGGCGACAAATCGGGGCATGACTGGTAAGTAAATACAAAATTCCTTACTCATTCCCTTACCATAATAACTATATATTTTATTTTCAGTCGCCACCTCCATCGACGAGGGGTCACCGTCCCTCCTGTACAGACACCAGAAAGACGCACCACAGCCTAATCAATTCGAGGCGACAAATCGTGGCATGACTGGTAAGTAAATACAAAATTCCTTACTCATTCCCTTACCATAATAACTATATATTTTATTTTCAGTCGCCACCTCCATCGACGAGGGGTCACCGTCCCTCCTGTACAGACACCAGAAAGACGCACCACAGCCTAATCAATTCGAGGCGACAAATCGGGGCATGACTGGTAAGTAAATACAAAATTCCTTACTCATTCCCTTACCATAATAACTATATATTTTTTCATCGAAATATATTTTATTTTCAGTCGTCGCCTCCGTCAACGGGGGATCGTCATCGGAAGACCGTAAGGGTAGTAACGGAAAGTCGACAGGTTGCAGCAGCAGTTGCTGCAGTAGGTTTTCCTCGCTGAAAGCTGCCATCAAGACTCTCACGGAGGGCCAACATCTTTTACGGTCAATAATGACTGATATTTTGACGGTGGTAATGGAGCTGAAAGAGGAGGCGAACCAGAGATCGATCGCAGACTGGGTGACGACAGAAATGCACAAACCTTTTTTCACGCGGTTTCCAGACTTGGAGTATCCTCTGAGGACGGAGAAGGAGTTGGAATTGTTTGAGGCACTCTTGAAGGATCCACAAATTTTCAACGACGCAGTAAGTAACATTTATTTGTTGAATAAATACACTTGAAATAGCTAACATTTATCTTTCATGTTTATCAAGTAAACAGAGTTTAGAGTATGTGACATGCCAACACTTTTTAATTTCAGATAGAAGAAGTGCATAAGATGGGGGGCGCAAGGAGCTACGATTTTACTCGTAGAGTCTTGGGAACCATCCTATCGGACGAATTGGCCCTATCGTACAGCTGGTTGGGCCGCAAGGGAAAAAAACCGTTTACAGATCATAGAACGGCCAACCTTGTTATATGTAAGTATCACCCTTATTTTAATAATATTATTATAATGATTATTCCTGGGAAAATTAATAAACAATGAAATTCTTGGCCAAGGCGCTGCGGAGAGAGCCAAAATCGCTGGAAGTCGCAAGGACCATGAGCATGCAGTCCAATTGTGGCTACGGCGGGCGGCGGACCGCACGAATAAAACCAGAAAAAGGATTTAATTTTAATAGTTTTTTCTTGTTCTTTTTTTCATGTTCTATTTTAATTCTTATATTTAATATTTTTTTAGTTTGTTATTCTATGTTTAGTAGTCTTAGTTTGTTATATATGTTTGTCTTGTTATATGTTTGTCCTTATACGCGCTGTGTGAGGGCTCATTTAATAATAATATGAGCGTCCAAAGTAGGTGAAAAAATCAAGACAACCACCCTCAGGTTCCCATGTATTTTTTTCTAATACAAAACGATTTTGTTGACTTATCTGAAAAAACTTCATTATGATTAATTTATTTTTCCAAATACAGTAAATCCGCGCCTCGATAATTGATGTCGGCTCGGGTATATCGCATTATATGGCATTATTCTGATTAAAACAAGACCAAGTTTCAATTATATTAACTTCCCGATTTATAGGGAAGTTATTGTAATTACCCCAAAAATCGAAAATCGAATTTTTTGCAGATCTTCACGTTTCATGGTCATTGGAGTCATTTTAGACTATTTTTATCAAATTGTTAGTATGTGTGTGTGTGTGTGTGTGTGTGTGTGTGTGTGTGTGCGCGTATGTCTGTTTCTATGGTATCAAATTTTTCGTTAACGTTTTCTGAAAAAGTAACAACGCGATCAGAACGATGAATGATGCAATCGATGTGCCCCGCTGTAACTTAGAGCTGATTAGATTTTGGTCCATTTTGGTCAAGTAGTTTTTTAGTTTTTTCGTTTTTTTCGAAAGGAGTTGATTCAACATTGCAATTTATACGAAAGGCGTATCCACCGAAGAAGCAAACGTAACTATATATATATTTAGACATACTTAAAAAAATTTTTTTTTTCTTTTTTTTTTAAATTGCTTTTTTCCAATTATGCAACTAATGCGACGCCATATAGCAAACATTTTGATAAGTAGAAAACTATTGAAATTCCCTGAAAACATATAATCATCTTAAATCGTGCACTAACTAAATAATGATACTAATATACTACAACTAACGAGTCGGGAAGTTCTTTGTGTGGCTCGTGGAGAGTCACACACCAAACAACATCCGTACCACTAACCCTCTCGCGGGGTCGCAATGCGAGCTACAACTCCCCCACCTGCGAAGCTCGCGAAGCGAGCGAGCAACAACCCCCCTCTAGTTTAGTGGTGTAATCGACGAAGAAAGTTTCGCTCGCAAGGAATCTGTAGTACCGACACCTGAAAATGCCAGTGATAGCAATAAAGTTTCTTTAAATTATATCCACAATTTGCTATTAAACCGGCTATAAATAATGTACCCCAAGAAATAATAATAATACATTTTTTCATTTCTATAGAGGTGTTGTCACTGAATGGTAATGGCGTGGTAATATCACTCCGAGGGGTTAGCGCACCAATACCGACGGCACCGACGAGATACTATTTCTTAGAAGTAGCAGGTTGCGATGTGCCAACGACAACGACCCGTCCTCTGGGGGACTCATGTTACCGACGTTACTTCATTACTGTGTGTCCGGGCTGTCATCTAGCGGTTCTACTCGGTAATCGTTTTGATCGGGTCATAAAAACATACATACTTTTCATTTCTGGAAGCGTGGATTTCATGCCTGGAAGCGAAACTGACACTACCATCGGCGCAGAGGTGAACTACAAAAAGGCAAAGAGGGAGATATGTTTCCCGCAGGAGAGACAAAGACAGAGAATACGAAAAAGCTTGATTTTTTGATGAGCCTAATCAAGACGTTGTAACGAGTCCGAAATCTCGTTACAACCCGATCTCTCCCTCGTTGCCGAATGGCTCGCCGAGCCAGGGTTCGCGGCGAGGGATGCGGACGGGAAACGGTAATTCGGGCGAGGTGCGAAAATAAACAGAAACGCGCGATGTGGTTTTTTACGTCTCACAGGGCCGCGACTCGCGAAGATGCCGATCGCGATAGGTTCGCGGGTGCGCGTACACGGATTTGCGGTTCGCGTATCTGGCGGTCGGCGACGGGCGACGGCTCGTCGGGGCAGATGAGCGGACTCTCCGCGACGGGTCGTCGACTTACTAGGGTACGGGAACCGGCGGCTCGCGGCAACGGGTATTCGGGGTCGGTCAGGTCGGCGGTAACGGTGAGAGTCGCTCGACGGCGCGTTGAGCGGGCGAGGAGGCAACGGCGCGCTGCAAAAGGTGTCTCGACGGCTCGTGGAAACGGCGACGGGAACTTCGGCGCGAAGCTGTTACGGTGGACGGTGCGGATGCAACGGCGCGTTGCTCGGGTATCGGGAACGGTCAGGTCGGGAGATTGACGGCTCGTCAAGGCAAGGCGCTTACCGGTGTTCCGCTCAGTCTAGGCGGCTTGCCAGCTGGACTCAGAAAGAGATCGAGTCGTCTTCCGCGTTGCCTTTTATAGGCAAATTCGGTGGTTACTGCGGGGGGCGCGGGTTGCGGTGTGCGCGAGCGATTCGCGGAATCGCCCGTGCAACGTCTGTTTCGGGGCGCGAAAACGCGGGAAGACGCGTAATATAATGTCGCGCCTGGTTACGAGGCGTGAAGTCGCTTCGCGCGGATTCGGGTTCGGTCGGGATCGGTCGGCGCGCTTCGGCTGTACGCGAGTCTTCGCGTTCGTAACAGAGCTGTACTGAGCCCGCTGTACAGGTCTGTTACAACGTATTAAGCGAAGAGGCAATATTTTTTGATACTGTTTGTGTTGGAAAGCTCTCTGTGTTATTCCGGTGTCGCGCACAGAGCCCTTTTTTGCAATTTGTCTCTTAAAACATTACCAATCTTATTCTCATACGTATCATAATTTACATTATTCTTATCACTGATGCCGCCATAGCAACGACAAGCAAGCAAGCAACGACAAGTCTTCTGTCGGACGAGACAATTTTGCCCACTACCCCAAGTTTGGAAAAGAAAACCAACATTGGTATGTAAATGGAAAAAGATGCGCCCTACATATGCAACATTAAATGTTACATGCATAGCTGTACGTTTTTTCAATAAAACATATTTTATTTTCAGTCACTGCCACCAGCGAGGAATCAGACGCAAGCAGACGCAAAGAGTATGAAAAAAGGCAGCAGGAAGAAGAGTCGAGAAGCTGCTGCAATTTCCACTCAAGGCAGGATGCTACGCTAAAGGCGCTTATGGACCACCAGCAGCTTTAATATTAATATGGCAGCAGAAACAGGGGCGAACAAATCGCAGCACGATTGGTATGTAAATGCAAAAAGAAGTACTCTCAAATACTGAATTTACTGTAATTAATATATTTTCTTCAATGAAACATATTTTATTTTCAGTCACTGCCACCAGCGAGGAATCACTACTCACAAGCAGACGCAAAGAGTATGAAAAAAAAGCAGTAGGAAGAAGAGTCGAGAAGCTGCTGCAATTTTCACTCAAGGCAGGATGCTACGCTAAAGGCCCCTAAGGAGCACCAGCAGCTTTTGCGGATTCAAAATTCTCCAGCAGGTCCACCGTTTGAAGAAGGCGAAACAGACTGCAGCCACATAAATTCTAATTAACTTTTTTACCTATAATAATATAATTTTAATTAATTTGTGTGTATGTATATTTTGAAAAATATATTTGTTCGTCTATTTTAAATATGTCTATATTACTTTATTTATATACCTTTTATAACCTAACCTATAAATCAAAGAAGCCTGAATGTTACTAAAAAGTCGCGCGAAAAACATCTGGGAGATGCCTTTTTTTTGACATCTGGAAGATGTTTCTAATATGTACTCCTACAACATCTGAAAGATATCAAACAGACATTCAGGAGATATCTTTAAGATGGTACGTTGAGTCACAAACGACATAAAACTAACGTAAAACGAACGTAAAACAGACATCAAACAGACATTGGCGACATCTCTCAGATATTCGAATGTCTTGCGGCAGACATCATTCCAACATCTTTAAGATGTGTCTGTGCTATCTGGGGATATTGTATAATATTACCCAGATAGCACAGACACATCTTAAAGATGTTGGAATAATGTCTGCCGCAAGACATTCGAATATCTGAGAGATGTCGCCAATGTCTGTTTGATGTCTGTTTTACGTTCGTTTTACGTTAGTTTTATGTCGTTTGTGACTCAACGTACCATCTTAAAGATATCTCCTGAATGTCTGTTTGATATCTTTCAGATGTTGTAGGAGTACATATTAGAAACATCTTCCAGATGTCAAAAAAAAGGCATCTCCCAGATGTTTTTCGCGCGACTTTTTAATAACATTCAGGTATCTCTTAGATTTATAGGTTAGGTTATAAAAGGTATAGAAATAAAGTAAAATAGACATATTTAAAATAGACGAACAAATATATTTTTCAGAATATACATACATACATACAAATTAATTAAAATTGTATTGATAGAGGTAAACAAATTAATTAGAATTTATGTGCCTGCAGTCTGTTTCGCCTTCTTCAAACGGTGGACCTGCTGGAGAATTTTGAATCCGCAAAAGCTGCTGGTGGTCCTTAGGGGCCTTTAGCGTAGCATCCTGCCTTGAGTGGAAATTGCAGCAGCTTCTCGACTCTTTATCCTGCTGCCTTTTTTCATACTCTTTGCGTCTGCTTGTGAGTAGTGATTCCTCGCTGGTGGCAGTGACTGAAAATAAAATATGTTGCACTGAAAAAAATATAGTAATTACAGTAAATTCAGTATTTGAGAGTACTTCTTTTTGCATTTACATACCAATCGTGCTGCGATTTGTTCGCCCCTGTTTCTGCTGCAATATTAATATTAAAGCTGCTGGTGGTCCATAAGCGCCTTTAGCGTAGCATCCTGCCTTGAGTGGAAATTGCAGCAGCTTCTCGACTCTTCTTCCTGCTGCCTTTTTTCATACTCTTTGCGTCTGTTTGTGAGTAGTGATTCCTCGCTGGTGGCAGTGACTGAAAATAAAATATGTTTTATTGAAAAAACGTACAGCTATGCATGTAACATTTAATGTTGCATATGTAGGGCGCATTTTTTTCCATTTACATACCAATGTTGGTTTTCTTTTCCAAACTTGGGGTAGTGGGCAAAATTGTCTCGTCCGACAGAAGACTTGTCGTTGCTTGTTTGCTTGTCGTTGCTATGGCGGCATCAGTGATAAGAATAATGTAAATTATGATACGTATGAGAATAAGATTCGTGGGAGCGAAACTGATACCACCATCGGCATAGAGGTGAACTACAAAAAAGGCAGAGAGGGAGAT
Source organism: Lasioglossum morio (assembly GCA_916610235.2). NCBI lineage: Eukaryota > Metazoa > Arthropoda > Insecta > Hymenoptera > Halictidae > Lasioglossum > Lasioglossum morio. The sequence continues at coordinate 337,964 of CAKAJA020000157.1, read as the reverse complement.
ATGTTTCCCGCAGGAGAGACAAAGACAGAGAATACGAAAAAGCTTGATTTTTGGATGAGCCTAATCAGGATGCATTAAGCGAAGAGGCAATATTTTTTGATACTGTTCTTGTTGGAATGTTCTCTGTATTATTCCGGTGTCACACACAGAGCCCTTTTTTTGCAATTTGTCTCTTAAAACTTTACAAACAATAATAGCGTGTACGTTTTTATAGAAGAAATTTTTTTCTACACACTTTTTCCAAATGCCCTTTGTATTGGGATATTCTCTGCATTATTGCAGAGTAGCGTACAAAGCCGTTGATTGGAAAAAGTGTGCAGAAAAAAATCTCTAAAAAAAAAAAATTTCTAAATTTCTTTTTACCTATACAATAAAATATATTATGTACCTATATATATGTAATCATCCTTTGTTAATAATAAATGATATTTTGAAAAATAATTTCATCAGAATTCCGTACGATGTAGCAGGAAACTTAAGAACCAGTATTTTAATCATTGCATAACAAATACTGATCCCTGCCCTAACGTCTCCCAAAAAATTAAAGTTGCTCAGTTTTGAAAAAGATATACTTTTATAATTTATAAAAACCGCGTCTTAAAAAATACATCTTTCATACACCTGAAAATGTCTTTTTTGGAGACATAGTTTTCATGTCTGAAATGAGATGTTTGAAAGATATCTTCCCTCATCCATAAAAACGATGACTTCAAAAACACATCTTTAAAATGTGCGAAAGATGTCTGTTTGGCGACGTAGACGTTCAGACATATAAATGACATGAAACAGACATCTTTAAGATGTTGTGTGCTATCTGGGGTAGATGTCGGTAAAGTAAATGTCTATTGAACAAATGTGTAGCAGCAGCAGCAGCCGTCTACTTTTTTAATGACAGAATTAATATTTATTTAAATTACATACTGGATACTATTGGGTCGTTTGGAAAGTAACTTCATTTTTCGTGTAGGGATGACAATGCTTCCATTTGTTATTACTAGACTGCGAATCTTTCTGCAAAATAAAAATTCACTACATCGATTGCAAGAAATAGAAACCAAATTGAATGTTAATTATTTCTTCAGTAAAGGAGAAAACGAAATGACTTTCCGAACGACCTAATAGTATGTAGTATGTAATTTAAATAAATATTAATTTATCTGCACAAAGTCTAAATAAAATCAATCTTATCATTTTTACACAAAGAAACATTTCTCAGTTACTTTTAAGGCTCGGTAGGTTTAGAGTATTGAAACATCGTCATGCAGAAAAAAGTGTCGTGGACGGGAAAAGAAACTTTATATCCATGACACATCAGACGGCCCGAGAGTGGCCCGACTTCGTCGAGAGATTTGAGCAGTTGGTGATTTGAAAATTACAGTCAACACGTGTTGGTCGAGAAAGTGTCGACTTCAAGCTCAATAGTAATGACTATCGAGCTAACTCACAACTCTCGACTAATGAAATCGTGTCTATCGGGTTGGGTCTACCTAGTCCCACTACAGCCGCGCGCCTGAAGTCTCAATGTTCTGACTTCGACGGTGCACGCTACGTAGTATGTACATGTATGTGTGGCAGCTAAGGGTGTGCGGGCCGCACGATTTTCAGACACAGAATCTGGCTGCAGGAGCCGAACCGTAGCCAAATTCGGTGTCCGAGCGTACCCTCACTCTCTCCAGCCTCGGGAACGGCAGAAATCGAGTCTATCAGGTTGTGGGTTTCCCTAGTCCTACCAAAGCCGTCGCACCGAAAAAATTAATTAATTCATGCTTTTCATTGACAATTATGATACATAACATATTTAAAAAAAATACTGAACACAATGAAAATAATCGTTAAACATTTGTATCTTTGATTTGCGCGATCTTACAGGTCTCAAAAGGTTCCACTTCCTAACAAGTAAGGATCTTTTCGGTGAACCTTCTACTATGTAACGTGACAAAAATTATTTCCAAGTGGGTCCGGGTCTTCAAGATATTGTTATCTGAAGACATCGCGTCGCGTTATCCTGTCCGCGCTCGGGCGCAATACAGCAGAATTGTGAGCGATCGTTAGACAATACCGCGATCGAAATATGTTTTTCGCGAACAATTGCTGAATGATCTGATCGTGGCTTCGCGTTTCCGCAATTCGAAAAGATCGGCAGAGCAACCAAACATAACGATTTTAAAAAATACAGGACGTCAAGTAGTATAAAAATGTCAAGGATCACTACCAATCACGGCACAATTTACCGACTGCTAATGTTTTTGAAAATGATGTACCACAACAAAAAATTCTGAAAAAAATTGACAACACTGCCTGTTATAGTAATTTATCAGGGAAACAAACACTAGAATGGCATGTTTTCATATTTTGGAGAAAAACATATTTTTCCGTATTTTTTGGGGGGGTTTTTCATTTTTTACGACCACAGTTTGCAACAAAAAAATCTGAAAAAAATCTCAAAAATGCGTCTTACGATACAAAATATGTCACATTTTTTCAGATTTTTAAAACGCATTGAGACCGGAAAATGCGCAGAAGAGCGCAAAATCTAATTTACCCGGTAACTACCCTTACGGGTAATTTAGGGGGTTGAATTTTTGCTCAGAGGGGTTTTTCTTGAGTTCTATCTCTTTTCTATCGAAAGTTCTTTGATTTTAACACAGAATTCATCGGGTTGGCGACCCGGCGGTGAGGATCCTTGCAGCGACCCGTGCAGCGACCCAAAAGCTGGACGGGTCGCTGCAAGGACCGCTTCCTGGATCGCGACGGAATGCATAAAAAAGTTTGTCGGTACTGACCAGTCGTGGACCCGCTAGGGGACTCATCGGTAAAGCTACCCAGCAGGCCCTACCTGAGACGCTGCGATATCGTTAGACGGTTTAAAACTGTATATATAGAAATCGGTGACGGATCAGGTAGCAGCGAGAAAGGTCTTTGCATGACTATCTGCCCATCTTGTGGCGAGTGTAGGAAATTAGCTGCCACAAAAGATTACAAATTTCAATAATCTATTTCATTTGTATCGAAAGTTCTTTCGATAGAAGAAGAGAGCGAGTTATCGCGATACCGGAGATTCGACTCTGCGTTCGCGTCGATTTCATTTTGCTGTAATGTCTCCGAAAAGATTGAATATATCTCGATCGTCGCGAAAATCGTGGAGTCACTTAACTCTTAAGCAGAAGCAGACATTCCAACGATTCGTTAAACATTTTCACCACGCAGAGACAAAATTAATTTAATTAATTCAAAATTGTATTTTTAGTTAACACCTAATTATTTATTTTACACAGTATTTTTAGTAAGTTTTTTAGTGTTTTTGATGCTTGGCCAGCTTTTCGGCGTTTCGAAACACCGTTTGTCGAAACCTGTTGCTTCGAATACAATTTGTAACAATTATTTTTATATGGAAAAGGTCTGCGTACTCCGATTTTGATGAAACTTCAATATGTTACTGATTTCGACATTTTGAACAACTTTTTCATTTTTCAATGTAGGGTGGTCGCTTGTAGTTCTTGAGATATTTGATAAAAACAATCGCGAATACTGGCAACGTAAGCCTGTCCCGGTGCGGCGTTTGTTTACATTTTGACGTTGTAGTGATGAGTGATAATACGGGGGGGGGTGGGGGCGGAAAGAGCCGACCTGACACCACACATACCCATCCAATGTTTCACACGCACCCAGTGTTTGTCAATTATACTTGAGTTTCTTACGTATTTTGACGTGCTGATGACGAATATGATACTGAAAATGGGCGCAAATGTTAATTTCCATTTTTTCTTATTAAGCTTCCATTTATTACACCAAAGAAACGAGAAAATAAACAGAATGAAAAATTTCCGATTAATAGAACTGCTGGAAGAAAGTTTCTGATTTCGTTGTATTAACATAAATTATTTTCCGTGTTAGTAATTTGTTACATCCCCACGTTTAGGTAATAACTTCTTTAATACGTTACGGCATGGATTCGATTAGATTTTTATAATTTGCAGGTGAGATTTCATCCCATGATTGTCGTATAGCGTGTCGAAGTTTACTACTGGGCTCGGTCGGCGCGGTGGACACAGCCATAAATCAGAAAAGCAAGTCTCCCTTGTAAATTGTTCCGCCAGAGACCGGCGTTTAGACAACTTACAAAGGTTTACTGTAGTTGGCTTATTTTCGTTGATAAGTCGTTTTACTTCTGCTCATAAGTTTTTTTATAGGATTGGATGTGGACTGTTGGCTGGCCAGTGCATTGTTTTAATGCCGTTATGTCGTAAAGAATTTTTAACGGTTTCACACCGATATACCTGGTCGTCGTGTTACCCGGCCGTGTTTATTGCATTACTATTGTGCTTAGAGCTCGAGGCTCGAGCTGGCTTAAGCAATTAAACGTTTCTTCTGACCTACAATATTTCCATTCTCCATGACTTTTAGAATTTGATAATTATAAAATTGATATAATGCCTCATACAATACTTAAATGTGTAGTAATTGGTTAGATACCGGCATATCTGATAGTGTAAACAATTATTTAAATAATACTACACCAATTTTTAGTGGCGCCGCAGAGGCGCCACTCGACCGCTAAGGGTTAAATGCAGATACTAGTTACAAATCTATCCGAAGCTTCGTATACAAAAGTATCTAATTAACCGCTTCGTTCTCATGGACGTATTATGCCGCGATGTCGAAACAAAGGCGTCAATATATAATTTCTCCTCTATTAAAATCATTAAGGGAATAGATGCCATTCAATTTAGTTTCTATTTCTTGTAATCGACGCCGACATTTTTTAATTTGCACAAAGATCCGCAGTCTATCCGTGACACATCGGGCGGGTGCCCCGAGCGTGACTTCACTCCATCGGAAGCGTTCGGAGAGAAGCGGACAAGTTCGAGCCAACGTAGAGTCGAATCTCTGGTATCGCGATAACTCGCTCTCTTTTTCTATCGAAAGAACTTTCGATACAAATGAAATAGATTATTGAAATTTGTAATCTTTTGTGGCAGCTAATTTCCTACACTCGTCACAAGATGGACAGATAGTCATGCAAAGACCTTTCTCGCTGCTACCTGATCTGTCACCGATTTCTATATATACAGTTTTAAACCGTCTAACGATATCGCAGCGTCTCAGGTAGGGCCTGCTGGGTAGCTTTACCGATGAGTCCCCTAGCGGGTCCACGACTGGTCAGTACCGACAAACTTTTTTATGCATTCCGTTGCGATCCAGGAAGCGGTCCTTGCAGCGACCCGTGCAGCGACCCGTTCAGCTTTTGGGTCGCTGCAAGGATCCTCACCGCCGGGTCGCCAACCCGATGAATTCTGTGTTAAAATCAAAGAACTTTCGATAGAAAAGAGATAGAACGATGATTTTTTTAAAATTAAAGCTCAAACTTTGCAGAATATGGGGAAAGTAGGGAGATTATAGTACGAACGTTTTTTAACCTCGACAAAATTCGTTAAACCAGCACAATTTTAGTAAAACTATGATTTTCACAATACCACGAATGGAAAAGCTTTTTTTGCAACATGCTGTACATCATTTCCCGTAGATTCTTCCACGCTTATTTCAAATCTCGTCTCAAAATTTGTCTACCACCTCAGTATTTTGCAAAAATTCGAAATTTTTGTCAACAAAACTAATGAAATCATTTTTTTGTTGAAATCCGATTGAGCTACACTTTTTTCGGTGGTTTTATTCGGAAAGGATTGGGCTATTGCAAAATTATTTTTTCAATCTCGACCATCAACTGTATGGAGCCGAAAAATTTAAGCTAATTCTTTTTCTACGTCTTTTTCGATGAGCCGTCAGAGTGATTTAAAGGGCCTAGCCGAATAAGATCATCAAAACTGCCCTTGGAGGTTTTTCAGTGGTTTTTGAACCATTCGAAAGCTGGCCAAGAAAAACCCCTCTGAGCAAAAATTCAACCCCCTAAATTACCCGTAAGGGTAGTTACCGGGTAAATTAGATTTTGCGCTCTTCTGCGCATTTTCCGGTCTCAATGCGTTTTAAAAATCTGAAAAAATGTGACATATTTTGTATCGTAAGACGCATTTTTGAGATTTTTTTCAGATTTTTTTGTTGCAAACTGTGGTCGTAAAAAATGAAAAACCCCCCCAAAAAATACGGAAAAATATGTTTTTCTCCAAAATATGAAAACATGCCATTCTAGTGTTTGTTTCCCTGATAAATTACTATAACAGGCAGTGTTGTCAATTTTTTTCAGAATTTTTTGTTGTGGTACATCATTTTCAAAAACATTAGCAGTCGGTAAATTGTGCCGTGATTGGTAGTGATCCTTGACATTTTTATACTACTTGACGTCCTGTATTTTTTAAAATCGTTATGTTTGGTTGCTCTGCCGATCTTTTCGAATTGCGGAAACGCGAAGCCACGATCAGATCATTCAGCAATTGTTCGCGAAAAACATATTTCGATCGCGGTATTGTCTAACGATCGCTCACAATTCTGCTGTATTGCGCCCGAGCGCGGACAGGATAACGCGACGCGATGTCTTCAGATAACAATATCTTGAAGACCCGGACCCACTTGGAAATAATTTTTGTCACGTTACATAGTAGAAGGTTCACCGAAAAGATCCTTACTTGTTAGGAAGTGGAACCTTTTGAGACCTGTAAGATCGCGCAAATCAAAGATACAAATGTTTAACGATTATTTTCATTGTGTTCAGTATTTTTTTTAAATATGATATGTATCATAATTGTCAATGAAAAGCATGAATTAATTAATTTTTTCGGTGCGACGGCTTTGGTAGGACTAGGGAAACCCACAACCTGATAGACTCGATTTCTGCCGTTCCCGAGGCTGGAGAGAGTGAGGGTACGCTCGGACACCGAATTTGGCTACGGTTCGGCTCCTGCAGCCAGATTCTGTGTCTGAAAATCGTGCGGCCCGCACACCCTTAGCTGCCACACATACATGTACATACTACGTAGCGTGCACCGTCGAAGTCAGAACATTGAGACTTCAGGCGCGCGGCTGTAGTGGGACTAGGTAGACCCAACCCGATAGACACGATTTCATTAGTCGAGAGTTGTGAGTTAGCTCGATAGTCATTACTATTGAGCTTGAAGTCGACACTTTCTCGACCAACACGTGTTGACTGTAATTTTCAAATCACCAACTGCTCAAATCTCTCGACGAAGTCGGGCCACTCTCGGGCCGTCTGATGTGTCATGGATAGACTGCGGATCATTATGCATTTATAGCAAAATTGAGTAGATGAAATTGATAGTTATTGGAAAATTCTTAAAATTGAAGATGTCAATATATGATTTCTCCTCTATTAAAACCATTAAGGGAACAGATAACATTCAATTTAGTTTCGGACAGAAGCGGACAAGTTCGCGGGAACGCAGAGTTGAATCTCGGGTATCGCGATAACTCGCTCGCCCGAACTTGTCCGGTTCTTTTCGAACCCGCCCGACGACGTCGAGTCACTCCCGGGCAGCACGAAACCACGGGGCAGCTCGAAGCACTCGGGCAGCCCAAAACGCTCGTGCCTACAACTTTAAAGTTTCTTTTCGCTTCTACGACACTTTTTTTCTTTCCACGAAAACGTTTCAACACTCTAACCCTACCGAGCCTTAAAAGTAACTGCTAAACGTTTCTTTGTATAAAAATGATAAGATTGATTTTATTTAGACTTTGTGCAGTTCTCCTATTGTAATATGTTAATGTATTAGGTAGTTCCGAAAATTATTTCGTTTTCTCCTTTACTGAAGAAATAATTAACATTCAATTTGGTTTCTATTTCTTGCAATCGATGTAGTGAATTTTTATTTTGCACAAAGATGCGCAGTTTAGTAATGACAAACGGAAGCATTGCAATCCCTACACGAAAAACGAAATTACTTTCCGAACGACCTAATAGTATGTAATACGTAATTCAAATAAATATTAATGTTGTCGGTAAAAAGGAAGAGTGCTGCTGCTGCTACTACACATTTGTTCAATAGAAATTTACTTTACCGATATCTTAATGTGGAACATCCACTTTAGTTCGACCAGCTCTGTTTCACCGCACCGGCGAGAGCCCCCCTAGCACAAGGCCTATACGGCATTCGAAACATTAGTTCGACCGTGTTGCCCTCTTACGGCGATGTAGCAAACAGTACCGTTTTCGTTGCAGCTGCCGTGCAGATCGCATTCAGCTGCGGCGTTTCGCTGCAGTGCAGCCCTGGTTATCTGGGTAAACATACCATCAGTTCTATTATCCATATTTATGTGTAATTCCTGCAAAGCTTCAGCACAAATGTTTCTGGGATAATCAATGAATGTTGAAGAAACATCACCTAAAACACAGGATACATTAAACACAAACCAAATAAAATTTACTAACTTTGTAGCACATAATCGAAGCATTAATAAGATAGAGTTGGTGATTAGAAATTTACCCTCTATTGCTCCGTCCTTGTTCCCATTTCTTAAATGTACACAAGGCTCGTTATCTTTACAGTTACATAATACATAAATGTCATTACCTACAAAAAATGATGTACATAAATTATTAGTTGTTAAACGTAGCAGCAACAGAAAATAATATAAATTTTAGTAGTAGTTTACTTTGAGTACACTTGAAACAAAACAACAAACGAAAAATAAACAGGTACAACAGAACGTACCTCCTACTGCACTATTCGTAGATACTCTTTGATTTTCAATACACATATTAATGTTATCTGTCGATGTTGGTAGAATGTCATCTATAAAAGATTAAGTACGATAATAATTGACGTGTTAAACAATAAATAAAATTGACTGGAGTAATTAGAAACATGTACCATCTATATCACCGACTGTTGTACTTTCTACTTGTCCATATCGAGTACAAAAGTCTCCGTTAGTTGTGTACTCGAGCAATCTGTCTTCTGAAAAAGATTTACATTAAATAGCTAATAGAATTCATCTCAGTTTGGGGATAGAGGTATTTACCTGTACTAAATGTTCCATTCAAGCGTGTTCCATTATACGCATCACTTTCATCACAGTCTGAAAACGAATGAAAAAAATTTTACTTAAAGCATAGGTCGAACGTAACGTTGTTAATGTATGCAAACGTACCACTTGACAATACATTATCGTCATAGTGCTATTGTTCATAATCTTTATTAAACATCCTCAAAAATTGTTCAATTGGCAGTATCCCGGAAACTAAGTTATCTTGGAATAACTTAATATTGGCGTTCCTTTCTCTATTGGCACGAGTACGAATCCGTGTGACTTTTAAGTTTTTTAATAAACGTTCGTAATCAGTCGTTTCATCTTTGATTTGTTTTAGCAAGTTGTCTGCAAATCATATTTTTAAAAATAGTTGTGCAAAGAAACAAAAAGAATTGCACGTATTAAGAACGCGTTAAAACTTACCTAAAAAAATCCACAGATTCGGCCGTGTTGTTTGGAAAAGTTGAGCAAGGGTATTATTAAACGACTCAACGATGTTGTTAGTCCTCACTGGAGAACCGTATACGCTAACCGTGGAAGAAATAGGAAGCCACACATTGCGCAGATATGCCGTAAACAGAAGTACGTTTGGAAATGTGTCGCATATACGGTCAGCGATTAACTGGATTTGATGTAATTCTTCTGGAAACATATCAGATGGAGCTAAAGGCATTGTCATAGCCATTGACAGAATTTCTCTTGGTGCTCCGTGCAACCCCAACTTCTTCCACTTCCTTAATAGAGCCTGAATAATAAAAAAAGGATTATTCGATTCATGAGGTACGTATTGCAAAAAATACATGAAAAATGCCATGAGTTATATACTACCTGAGTGTTAAAGATTCTTTAACCGTTTTATTCTTACACTGTGTATATACATTTGTTTTACAAATAAACTGACAATGATCTAACGATCAGTTCGGAGCGTCGTCGTCTCCGCACCGTCCCACCTCCCCCCGCGAGCTCCGCGGGTGGATCGAGCAGCTCGGGCCTCGCGGGCGCGGCGGGGGGAACGGTTGCGGCGGATCGACGCGCCCAGCTGATCGATTAGTTCGAGTTTGACAACAACGACAAGCGTTTACCGTACTTTATCATCCTTCCGTATCGCTTACGCAACCGCTCTCGTCATCCGTCGAATTTCACTCACTCCGTTCTCTTCCCTTTTTACCTTGGAGTCGCGGTATCGCTCCGATTCCGGAATCGACCGCGAATCCAAAACATTGGTCCTTCGAGCCGGATATATTATTCAGACACCTTTTTTTTTTCGATATCCCGTGCGGAACAAAGGGATCTCGACCCTCGTGCGCGATTCTTCAATACCGCCTTCGATCCCTTCGAGTGTTTTTGTGAGTGCTGCATCGAGAAGTTACGGGATTTACAACCCCTCCGCCGATCGTGCTCCAAAATCCTTGGATTCGCGGTAATTTGGAGTTGTGAGAAGACCCCCAACGGTCTATCGAATTTGAACGCGCTAACGGACTCCTTTGTCCTCGCCTTCGCACGCGCTCACCGGACAACAGCGCGTGACCCCGACGCCGTAAGCTACATACACAACGGTTCGTGAAGTCGTTCCCTGCGAAGTGTTGTTGTTCGGTGTCTTGGTTCGGGTTTAAAGTGATAGACAGTCCCCTGGATTCAAAATGCCGAGCGAATTAACAAAACTCGTTGCCGAGCAGCAAGACTTGGGGCGCCTCATCTCCCGTATTCTCCCCAACGTCAAGAAAATGGGGAAAGACAACGTCACGGCCGAGGTGCTCCGATTCAAGTTGAATAAACTCAACGATTATTGGAACCACTTCCGAACTCTGCATCATAAGATGGTCTCGCTGGAGTCTTATGATTCGCAGCTGTTCGACGACGTTGAGGCCGATTACGACCTGCAAGCAATGGCGATGCACGCTTGGATCGCGAGGCTGAATCCAATGCCAGCAGTGGTTCAGTCGCCTTCACGGCCTACAAGCCCGGACCAAGATGCAGAGACGAAGCTGCCGAGACTTCAGCTGCCGACCTTTTCCGGGGATCTGCTGCTGTGGGAGAGTTTCCGCGACCAGTTCAAGTCGTCCGTGCACAACAAGACGCGTCTGTCGAAGGTTTCCAAGCTGACGTATCTGAAGTCATGCCTGACCGGAGAAGCCGCCCAAATGCTCGCCCGAACCCCGATCACCGAGAGCAATTACGACGTGGCCTGGCAATCTCTGGAGCGACGATTCGGAAACGAGCGCGTCCTCTCGGCGACGCACATGCGACGGCTGATTAACTGTCAGTCCATCACACGGCCGTCGCCTACCGAATACAAACGCCTCATTGACGACTTCCGACAGACGCAGAAGTCATTCGAAGCACTCGGAAAACCCGTCAAGGAGTGGGACGAATGGCTCGTTTTCCTGCTGACGGAGAAGTTGGACGAGACGACCAGACTAGCGTGGGAGGCCACTCTCGTCGACCCTACCGAAATCCCGCTTCTGGAGTCGCTAGCAGACTTCCTGGAGAACCGTTCTCACTCCCTCACGGCCATGCAAAGCGTGGAACCGCCTAAAGCTTCAAAGGCAGTCGCTTCTTCAAGCCGTCACCTGTTGGCCGTCAATGTGGAGGAAGTGAAGTCGAGAGGGAATGGTGGTCGAACGTGTCCCCTGTGTAGTGGACCTCATGCCTTGGGGTCCTGCAAAAGATACCGAGAGTTATCTGCGACGCAACGACGGGATCAGGTCGTCCACCAAGGACTCTGTATTTCGTGCCTGGCGACTGGACACCGGCTTCCCCAATGCCCATCCACCAACCGGTGTTGGGTCTGCGACCAACAGCACCATACGACCCTCCATGACGCCTACCCAGTCAAGGATGGGGCAAGGTCAGACCCGGTCGAGACAGCCGCTATCCACGCCGTGAGAACTCACCAGGGGATCCTCCTAGCCACAGCAAAAGTTCAACTCGCGGCTCCAGATGGCCAGACTATCCTGGTACGAGCCCTCCTCGACTCTGGCTCTGAAACGTCCTTCCTCAGCGAGTGGGCTGCGCAAACGCTTCGACTGCGGAGAAGGGCGGTGCGCGTGTCACTGACTAGCTACCAGGGTACCGACGTGGGGACTGCTCGGTCCGAAGTCCAGGTAAGCCTCCGCTCCCCGATTGATCCTGAATTCCAGATAGACCTGCAGGCGCCGGTGACCAAATCCCTGGTCGCGCCCACGCCCTCGAAGCAGTTGGCGCTCCAGTACTGGTCCCACACTCAAGGACTGCCGTTGGCCGATCCGGAATTCGCCAACCCAGCGCACGTGGACGTGCTTCTCGGTGCCGACGTTTGCGGACTTCTCTTCCGAGAACGAAAGGTCGGACCAGCCGGAACCCCCGTCGCTGTGCGAACTCCGTTCGGGTGGACGCTGATCGGCCCCGTTGGAGAGGAGCCTTCGGCCGTGAGGAGGGCACGAATCCACCATGTGAGCTGCCAAGAGCCGTTCCCAGACCTTCGACGATTCTGGGAGATCGAAGAAGTACCGTCGACTCAGCCGATGTCGCCGGAGGACCTGAAATGCGAACAGCTGTTCAAAAAAACGACATTTCGAGACGACTCCGGTAGGTATATTGTTCGCTTACCGTTTAAGGGGGAGGAACGACCACCGACGGACAAGTCGAGAGTGGCCGCATTCAGGATGCTCCTTAGCGCCGAGACCAGACGAGCACGGGACCAGCAGCTCAACGCACACTACGTCGAGTTCATGCGAGAGTACAGCCGACTGGGACACATGACCTTCGCACGAGCCCCCCTTCAGGAACGAGACCTCGGTTCCTACATCCCACACCATGCAGTCTGGAGGGAGACTGACGGGAAGAAGAAGATCCGCGTGGTCTTCAACGCTTCAGCTGCGTCGATCGCAGGCCGGTCCCTTAACGACGAGTTGTTAACTGGACCGAAGTTGCAAAGCGACCTCTGGGCGATAATCACTCGTTGGCGACTCTTCAGAGTGGCATTCTCGACGGACATCGTCAAGATGTTCCGACAGATCTCAGTCCATCCTGACGACCAAGACTGGCTCCGTATTCTCTGGAGAGACGATCCCTCACAAGCGGTGTCTGATTTCAGGTTAACCACTGTGACGTATGGAACAGCTCCCGCTCCGTACCTCGCGCACAGGGTGTTACAGCAACTGGCGTCGGACGAGGAGGCCCGATTTCCGTTGGGCGCAAGGGCCCTCCGTCGCAATGCCTATGTCGACGACATCCTGGCTGGCGCAGACAATGTCCAGCAGGCGTGGGAGGTCCGACGTCAGCTGACCGACGTTCTGGCAACGGCAGGCTTTCCGCTGGACAAGTGGGCAAGCTCGAACCACGAGCTCCGAACGAGCCAATCGGAGCTGAAGACATTTCGGGACGAGGAGTTTCACGGCGCGCTGGGACTCCAGTGAGAGACGCAAAACGACTCCCTGTCCGTAAGAGGCTTCCGGCCAGAAACCCCACTCGCCAGGTCGACCTGGACGAAACGGACGATTCTCTCCGAGATCGCCAGTCTCTTCGACCCTTTGGGTTGGTTAGTCCCTGTATTAATTCGCGCCAAAATTTTAATGCAGGACCTCTGGCTGGCTGGAGTAAGCTGGGATGAAGTCGTCGAGCCAGCCCTAGCTCGCCGCTGGGTCGAGTTCAGGGCGGAGCTCCATCAGTTGGGAGAGATAGCCGTCCCCCGGTGGGTCCACTACTCGCAAGGACAATGCGAGTCGGAGCTCCACGGATTCTGTGACGCTTCGGAACGAGCCTACGCAGCCACTGTGTACCTCACAGTTCGTCGGTCATCGGGAACGAAGACTTCACTGCTCCTAGCGAAGTCCCGAGTCAGCCCGATAAAGACTCAGAGCATCCCCCGACTGGAACTGTGCGGAGCGGTACTCCTCGCACGTCTCTTATCTTCGCTGTCGGGCGCGCTGGAGCTAGTCAACACGCCCGTGTATTGCTGGACCGACTCGACAGTCGCTCTAGCCTGGATACGTTCGCACCCATCGAAATGGAAGCCGTTCGTCGCCCATCGCGTTACCGAGCTCCAAACTCTCCTCCCTGGAGTATCATGGAGACACGTTAGCACCGTGGATAACCCTGCCGACTTGGCGACGAGAGGCATCTCTGCAGGCGATCTTCGGGCAGACAACCTCTGGTGAAACGGGCCTTCCTGGCTTCAGCTGTCCAACTCCGATTGGCCAACCACAGCCGACCCACCCCTGCAAGGGAGACCCCCAGAAGAACGCCATGTCTCCGTGGCCTCGGTGCAAACCTCGGTCCCCAAAGCTGCATATGTCGAGCGATTCTCTTCGCTGTCTCGATTGATTCGGACCACGGCTTATGTACGTCGTTTCGCAGCCAACTGCAGAGCCGCGAACACCCGGACCACGGGCTCACTGACGACATCGGAACTCCGAGAAGCTCTCCTGGCCGCCGTGCGATCTGACCAACGGAAGCACTTCTACCATGAGATCGCCACTCTTCAGCAAGGGAAGATGATTCCGATGTCCTCTTCCCTCAAGGCGCTGACACCGTTCATCGCCCCCGATAGAACTCTCAGGGTGGGCGGTCGTCTGCAGGATTCAGGACTATCGGAACCCCGCCGTCACCCGGTCATCCTAGACCGGACCTCGCACTTGACCACGCTCGTCATCCGAGATGCGCACCTGAAGACTCTTCATGGTGGCCTCAATGCCACGATGGCTTGGATCCACCGAGCGTTCTGGATCCCACGACGCCGACCTCGGGTGAAGCAGATCTTACGGGAATGCGTCGTCTGCACGCGGATGCGAGCCACTCCGGGTCGTCAACAAATGGGGAATCTTCCCGCGGCCAGAGTGCAACCGTCGAAACCCTTCCTTCACGCTGGAGTCGACTACGCCGGACCGATCCCACTCCGGACAGCTAGAGGCAGAGGACACAAAAGTTACAAAGGCTACATCGTAATTTTCGTGTGTCTCGCCACAAGGCCGTTCACCTGGACGCCGTAAGTGACCTTACCTCTGCTTCATTCATTTCCCCTTTCCACAGGTTCGTCGCGAGACGTGGTCATTGTCAACGCCTCTACAGCGACAACGGCACAACCTTCACGGGCGCTGACACGATTCTGCGGCAGATGTTCCACGCGGCCTCAGAATTCTACACCTCAGTCGCTGGGCAACTGGCCAACGACGGGACCGAGTGGACGTTCATCCCGCCGTATTCCCCGCACATGGGAGGCCTGTGGGAAGCAGCAGTCAAAAGCATGAAGGCGCACCTGAAACGAGTAATTGGAGAAGCCACACTCACCTACGAGGAGATGGCCACGCTGCTGAGCCGCATCGAGGCATGCTTGAATTCCAGGCCGTTGACAGCTCTGTCCGACGATCCGCAGGACTTAGCGCCCCTCACACCGGGACACTTCCTCGTGGGGGAACCCATACACTCCCCCCCCCCCCCGAAGCACCGACTGACGAGGTTGCGTGGCCGCTAACCACGCGTTGGAAATTAATTTCTAATATGCGCGATCACTTTTGGCGTAGGTGGAGCACCGAGTATGTACACTGCCTACAACAACGCACGAAGTGGCAGACCCGACGGGAAAATCTACGCGTCGGCACACTCGTGCTGGTAAAGGACGACGACTCCCCGCCGACACGATGGCCACTAGCACACGTGGAAGAGATCATCCCCGGGAACGACGGCCTCGTACGCGTGGTGGTCCTGCGAGCGGGCTCCAGGACCTTCCGTAGGGCTGTCACCAAGGTAGTGACACTGCCCGTCCACGAGAACGCTGACACAAACGAATCCGCGGACCACAGCACGCCGAATTAATCGCGATGTTGTCATGGCGGGCGGCGAAACGTCACTGATCGACCCGAGTCATTCATCTGGCGGATGGTTACAATCGCGGTCGTAAACCCCCTCCATAACTTTCTGTCGCATTCCATCGCGGGCTCCTTGCCGTCCCGTATCAATTCATTTTGACGCAGTCGTGACGCGTCAAGGCGGGCGGCATGTTAAAGATTCTTTAACCGTTTTATTCTTACACTGTGTATATACATTTGTTTTACAAATAAACTGACAATGATCTAACGATCAGTTCGGAGCGTCGTCGTCTCCGCACCGTCCCACCTCCCCCCGCGAGCTCCACGGGTGGATCGAGCAGCTCGGGCCTCGCGGGCGCGGCGGGGGGAACGGTTGCGGCGGATCGACGCGCCCAGCTGATCGATTAGTTCGAGTTTGACAACGACGACAAGCGTTTACCGTACTTGATCATCCTTCCGTATCGCTTACGCAACCGCTCTCGTCGATCCGTCGAATTTCACTCACTCCGTTCTCTTCCCTTTTTACCTTGGAGTCGCGGTATCGCTCCGATTCCGGAATCGACCGCGAATCCAAAACACTGAGTAAAATGAAACCAGCATCCATGTATGGTAACCCTGGGGAATTGTGCTTGTACACTTTCCATGGCAGCTCTCTCGTAATCACACATGACAGTTTCTAAGTTGTCTTGCAATCATGGAACAAGATAAACTATTTTTCTCCATATTGCTTCGTACATTGTCTTAGTACGACATTCACATAAAACGAAAATGGTAGCGATTCCCTGTAAATTAACATCATTTTTGAATCTGACAATGTGAGATAAGCGTAATGGAAATTATGAATAGTGGTATACCGTGTCATTGTAACGTATGTGTACAGTGTAAAGTTGATGAAAAGGAGGCATTCGTGGTACCACCCAATAACAGACAAAAAAATGATGAAATAATAGAGACATTCTTTACTTGAAAGATATTAATCATATAAATGGTTTATGTTAAATACTTACAGAAAAAGTACCATCCATATATATTTCTTTGGCATTTTCTAATGCAGTTAGCAATGTAGTATTAGAGAAAATTAGAGCGTATTTGTTATCGTTCGAGATTGCACATCCCTTGTAAATTTCTTTCAGGACATCATAATTTTCTAATATTTCGTGCGCACTCTGCACAGTTTTTGGCAAACCTGGTCGTGATTTTGTCTTCTTCCTTGACATTACCGATTTCATACTATTGTATGAAATATATGTTGCTGCGTCATAATTTGTACGACAAATATTGTCAAAGATGTCTTTATTTTTTACTGAAGGATTGTTACTACATTCCTCCAGCATGATTGATTTTAATTTTAGTATTTCTGCACAGCGCGGGTCGTTAGGATGACTGTGTGGTTTTTGAATAAAATAATGATCATCTTTTTGAATTAATGTTCCTCTACATTTGTTAGTTTGTCGACCAGAACAACGGTAGATCTTTGGATTCTTAGAATCTTTGTTATAAGAATATCCTTCGTAAACGTATACATAACTATTTTTTCTTCTCCCATTAAAAATTTCCATTTCACATGCAGGTAGTTATGAAATTCACTTCTTAATAGAATAATGAAAATATGAATAATTCTGTACGTAAATTTCTTCTCAAATGATAACAGGTCTGAATAGGAGGAAGAAAGCGTGTAATTGAAAATTCATAAAGTTCTTCTAGTATCTGTCGTAAAATATAAGTAATAATAGCCAGTATAGGAGAAAGATATGTAAAATAATGTAATGTATGTTAAAATAATATGTAGAACAATATTACACATTATAAAATAATATGTAAAATAATATTACATATTATGAAATAATATGTAAAATAATATTACATATTATAAAATAAGTATGTAAAAATAAAATATTAATTTAAATTAATACTCACTTCTTTCGTTAAGATCATCTATTAGATATAAAGGTATCTGGATCTGAGTACACTCGGTTAGCCTGAGAAAACCATTTATTCTCCTAATGGACAAATAACAAATGACATCATACATATCTATGTGTTTTGTTTAAACAATGAACGTACTAATTACACTTTAATCAAATGTTCGGATTATTTTTTTGAAATCTGTAGTTGTTGCGCGATTTTATATTTGAAAATATTATTTTTTCAGAAAAAAAATTGTAACGTATTAAATACAAACTGGACAGGCGAATACTGTATGTATACAAGCAGGAAGTCGAAAAAAATAACAAAACACTATCAATATGTGTTCGTGCTTTGCTCATTTGCAGTTCGTCGATGGTATGAATTCATATTAAATAGTTTCAAACGACAAAACGCAATTTTATAACGGAATGTTTATTTGTATAAGTGATATTTATGTAAGTACTTATTGTTGATAGCGAGAAACAGAGAGACGTGTCAGAGACGGGTAGACGACGAACGCCCGATTCTCAACACTAATTGGTTGAGACGCAAAAGAGTAGGGATAGATTTCGGAACGCGCGGACGCCGAGCTGCCGCGAGGCACGAGGCTGGGTCATTCTTCAACGTACAATCACGAGGTGAGTGTCGATTTGTTCGTAAGAAATATAGAGCGGCAGTTATCGCAGATAGTTATTGAATTTCATAGTATAAATCATTTACCAATCGTGCAAAGGACACTGCTTACTTTGAATTAACTAATTATTCTTCTCTTTGTTTCTTCGTTAGGTATTCGCGTTAACATCACGTTTCTTTATCGCGCGATCGGCTTTTCATTAATTGCACGTGTTTTCTTTGGAAGAATATTTCAGTTTGTTTAAAAAAGCGTTGGTTGTTTGTTCGAGGTATCATTCTATATTTTTGATCCTCACTTGACATATTACATTCATGTCGTAAAGAGGTGGCATCCTTGTGACTTTCTCATTATAAAATAAATTCTATTTAGTTCATTTATACAAAGTGTTCAGATTATTTAATTCGATAATCGCGATCGTCCCAGAGCAGTAGAGATCGGGAACATTCCAACAAGGTCGATAAGAAAGAAAACACGTGCGTTCTATTGTACCCGAAGTAAGATTGTAAGACTAACAAGGAGAGTGCAAGGCCTTCGGGTTATCGATTTGGTTGAGATTTTGTATACTTATAGATCTCGATCTCCCTTTTACGAATGGATACCATTACAGGGGCAAACACTCACTATTTGTTGAGATATTCATAAAGAAAGTTTTTTCATAACCATTAGTATAAATATAATGATTTTTTTATATATCTAAGATTGGGGTTGTCAGAATAAATAAACCAAATTAGTTTCTCTGTAATTAAGAGTTTTTATATTATAACCGATATTACTATTTACAATATGTACAGAAATTACAAGTTATCTGTAATTAAGAGAAAAGACAATTAAGGTTAATTATTCGCCTCTCCTTCACAACCCTGTTTCACTCACTCGTATTGTTTATGATTAATTAGTAATTTTATCTTGGCACGTGCTCTCTCTTATCATTCTTCTATCTCTCTCTTTGTCTCTCGCTCTATCTTTCATTAGCTGTCGATTCATTCAATGCTTGACGGGACATCTAGCAGGTGATAGGAGCGCGCGCGGAGCATGCTAAGCGCGCTAAAATTGAAGAGAGTATGGTCTCTTTACATAAATATGCTATTGTAGAGGAAGGATAAAACGAATAATTTCCTGGTGTAGTGGTAACGTACTAGACCTACAATCCGATAGGCTCTAGGGTTCGATTCCCGTCCGGAGAAAAATATTTTTTTACTCATGTATTTATATAATTTATAAGAGATAACACATTTATTACAAATCAAAGTACACTTGTTTTAATAAATTAAGAATAAATTAATCGAAGCGAATAAAATAGCTAATTACCCTCATATGTCTGGAAATAGAAGAATATTGTACTTACAATTACATATTTTTAATTATAACAGTGGTACATGTAAAAGCATACGAAACATATTACGCAGAAACAGCTTGCACATCGAATAATTGCAGTATTATTACATTGGCACCTGCTTCGTTCTACTTCTATGGGAAAACAGATTTGATTCGTGTTTTGGAAAATTTGTCTGTCTGCTGTTAATCTGGCTGCATGCTATACATATTCCAGCATAGGTTAAAAAATTGGTGCAAGCTGTTTCAGCGTATTATGTTTCGTATGCTTTTACGACGTGTAAATCGGTGACCCGAAGGCCTTGCACTTTCCTTGTAAGTGTAATATAGTATGCATAATAAATAATTATAAGTCGAAACCCCATAACAATTATCATAATTTGAAACAATTAAATATATTCTAAATTGAATAACAGTAATACTGATTTACAATTGTTAGAGTTAGTTGTTCAGGATATCCAGCCGGGATCAGAATCAGTCTTTATTTAATCAACACAGACTTTAATTTATGCACTGTGACGTTGCAATTTGCGCCGTCACTTTATTTCGCGTAAACGGTCCTTTGACCGTGTACGGAGTGGACCGGACCGACCTCTAGCGGTCACGATAATCACCCGCCGACACTAGAGCGCTCCTGAAGGAATGACAAAAATCTAAAGATGGGTAATTAACGCCATCTCTTGCGCGTGCCGAGTACGGCGAAGTTTCAGGGCCGTGCCAAGGGGCACGACTGGACCCGGAAAACCCGAGAAGGCGCCCCTCAGAGGATCAGTTCGGAAGAACAAGTGGCCAACATTAACGTTACGTTGGGTCCAACACCCCACAGAGACGGCGAGCTCGGATAAACAGCTCCAGCAGGTCATCGTTAAATTACGTTCCGGCCGACGTCTCACCCTGCCGTGGCTGGAAATCCGGACGGGGGTGGCGTGGAGGATCTCCGAGAGAAACAGAGGACGCAGGTCTGGGGCCCCAGGACCTGTCCGACGATCCTGCGATCTACTAGTCGCGAGCGGGCAAAGCCACTCGGGAAAATTCGGCAACGAGCGCGTAGTGGGGGGAAACGATGATTGACGATCCTGGTCGATGCGGATCGCGGGATCACTGTCGCACTGGTCGTAGAGAAAGAAAGTCACGTTTTGTTCCGTCGGAAACCGATTCCCGTTGTACGTAGTTCCGCGTCGCGGGTGGTTCCACGAAAAACCTCGAGCGAACGAAAGACCGCAGATTCCGGCCAGCGAAAGCTCCAGCTAGCGGAAACGCACCAGATCAACGACGGTAAGTCGATCAGTGATTCCTCGATTCCGTTTTCGCGTTGGCTCGTCCATTTTTGGCCGAGGACGACACGGTACCGTCTCGTCCTCGATGTTTCGTTTGGTCGAGGTGTAATACCTCAGGCCTTGGGCTCGCGTCTCGTGTAGAGACGCTTTGAGCAATTTCGTTTGGATCGTTCCCTCCGCGTGCGAAAGAAGTCTTCCTCAGGAGTCGCGTCGGGAAAAGAATAGCGTCGCGAGATAACATCTAGCTCGCGAAATCCGGTAACGAAGTTTTAATCGCGCGTGGCGAATCGACTTCCGTTCTCTAACATCCTCGAGAGACAATCGCGACAGTCCGGAATTCCGCGCGCCGATCAACCGCGCTTGCGAATTCTCGTTCGTGCGAGATTTACGTTGTATCGTCCATCGTACCGTTGCGGAACAATTCCGCTGGACAAAACGCGCTCCGCGGACGACCATCTTCCGACAAAAGTGTACTAGGAGCGCGGGCTCCCGGGTCGCGACCACGTGGTCGCTCTAATGTAACAGCGACGTATTGAAGTTTTTCAATAAAATAACGTAGAGCCCTATCTCGCTTCGTTACTTTACACCTGCGCGATCCGCCCTGCCGTGAGGGTAGTCCCCGTTATTCCCTGTGTCCGAACGCCTGGCCAGTCGTGTCGCGATTTCCGTCTCGCGGTTTGCGGGGACTCGGCTTCCCCGAGCTCGGGCTGTACTTTACGTTTTGAGTGGTACTTCCGAGTACCTGGCGCCCGAACAGAATTCTTCGCGTTCAAGCCGAGCCCTCCGAAGAACCGCTTTGCCCCGGGAGGACCGTATTTGCACGGCCGCGTACGGCCCAGCCTTGGCGCTTGTAAAATCCCGGGAGTTGCCCTTGTCCGAGCGCGGTAAAGACCGCTCGATCGGGGACAACGTCGCAGCACACTGCTTTATTATATGTCTTACACACGTGATTCTTCATAGAGAGTGTAGTAGGAAAACGAAGTGTTCAAAGCAAAGAATGAGCAGAGGGAGCGCAGGTCGCTCAGTGGACGCGGTGAATTTAAAGATTATAATTTATTTCTAATAACAATAAAGAGACGTGTCACCAGATCTTATATAGACATGTATATATATACATATGTGTGATTGAACTTTGACTGAATTTTTTTGTGATATTACGGTTGAATTGTGGCGATTGCAGATCTTTGATAGCGTTTGCTATTGGATATTGGTCGTCCGAATCATTGATAACATTTAATTGTTCTATTATCGATTGAAGTATTGTTATGTTAATATTGTTTATATTATTGTTGTCGCTTGGTTGATTTTATTATTATTGTAAAATATCTACTTCTAAAGAAACCGCAGCTTTGAGCGCGAATTCGTCTAAATATTTTTGCGAGATTACGTCTAACGCAATGGGTGAGACTTTTACGATCAACAAGCTATATCGGATTTGCCACATTTTGACGGGAGAAATATTACGTTAACGATATACAAATCGCTGTGTCTTGCCTACCCGAAATTTGCGGAAGATGTTTATCAGAGCAGTCATTTTAAAATTGGGAGGCGAAGCTCGAGATTGTATTTATGATATTGTGTTCGAATCAGTCAACGAACTAATTAAACACCTAAAAAGAAGTTTCTCTTATTAAAGACTTCTCGAATATTATCAACGGGAAATTGCAAACATTTGTATGAAGAAAAACGAATCTACACCACATCAACAGCCTTGAATTCGTTTATTAAAGGTTTACCGGGTAAACTAGCAAGAGCAGTAGCTGCAAGAGATCCGCAAACGTTGGGGGATGCATTGGAAATAGCATTGAGGGTAGTTTATGAATGTTCTGGAGGTATATAAAAACGCAATAAAATCTTTGAAAATTTGACAAGATATAATTCTTACTAAATTAATGCAATTACCAAAGTTTGGGTTCGATTCACTACACCGTTTAATATTTTTAGCAACTTATTTTGCACATTTTAACACGTGTTCTTATGGAGAATTCATAAAATTCCACTTCAAACCCTATTTAAACCTTGAAAAAACGCAACTAGAAACTCCAGCTTTCTTTAATATATAGTAAAAATTATGTAATTAATTATGTTCAAAATTTATTACGATTCACTAAACAGTTACAGAACAAAAAGTTATAAACTGTTATAAAACTTTTATAGTGTTGTCATCTCACTAGCATGAAAACGCGACAACAGTGTAGACCACTGAATACAGCTACTATATCATCTATAATGCAGACGATGCAGACGATGATTGCGCGCGACGTTTGAATCTATGTCTTCCGTAATATTCGAGGTTACCTTTGGTTCTCTACTTTTTAAACCATTTTGCTGTTGAGCAAGCCGCCAAAAATAAACTTTCTCTGACACTATTTTACCTTTCCAACGGTAAGTTTTCGTTTTTAAAGTATCAGACATTGCATTGATTAAAATCACGATAGTTTTCAAACGTACACAATACTACCAACTCTCAAATACAAAAATACAGCTAAATAAAGTGTTGTTACGTTTTCTGTTAGTATCAGAGCATAATTTTACGCAAATTTCACATGTTTATTTTCAATAATAACCATGAATATTGCTTTCTGAAGTATTTTTAATTTATTTAAATATTCCTTTTCAACTTGTTATTGCGTAATTATATATATTGAATATCACAAATTTATTATCTTAAAGTTCAAACCAGGGGGTACAATCGTCGCAAAAGTCACTTACAATTTTTTATAATATGAAGACAATTCGATTAAACAAATATATATAACATGAAATTTACTAATTAAACAAAAGCTTTTAAATCAATCTATTTTTTTAATGCAAAATATACTCATGAATGGCTTTTATTGCCAATATATTGATAGATTTCCGTTCTTTCCTTCTCTCTATATATATTCCGATAAATTATTCTGTATGAAATCTATGAGAGTCGAATCACTTGCCCTTACTTTTCGCACTCCACTGGATTGGTTACGGATCCAGTGACCACGTTCTCGATGTATGAGAATTAGAGGTTCGTACCTCCAGGAATTGGAAAGCGGTAGAATTGGGTGAAGCTCAATGAAGTTTGAAGATCGAGATTTGAGAAAAGAAAACACCGTGTATTTAACCTTCGTTACACAAGGTGCTCGATAGACGATTTGGACTCTCGACACACGTATCGGGATGTATAACAAAGAAAACGTGTAATGTGCGGCGTTTGATATGCAATGGACGCGATTAGTGAGCCGTTGTCGAATGCCGGACGAAAACGGATCCACTGTACGCGCAGCCTTAGTCAAACCGAAAATAGGAAAATTTGAGAAGCACTATCGAGGTCCCTCTAAGATCGTTTGAATTCTGGAAAAGAATAATGTTGTATTAGGACACGAAAACGGAAACAATTTACAAAACATGTAGATAAGGTAAAATTATCTTAAAATGAGGAAAGAGAGGGGTACTCACGCATTGACAATGCTACTAGTACAGTATTATAAAACAGACTCTGCATTATACCTTGAAGAGTTGACTGGCGTATAGCTCTAGCAAAAGTTAGCGATAAATCAAAATTCTTTTAAGTTACAGAACCATAAATTAATATTGTATCTCCAAACACCACCAAATTTGTTAAGCGAATGAGACCTCAGACTGTACACGTTCTTGCATTTTGAAGGGAAGAATACGATGTGATTCCTTCAATCTTGCGAGATCTACCGTCTGTACGGTGCCTCAAACAACCAGCATTATGGAGAAGGCGATACTTGGGGGGGAGAGATAACGCAGGATACTTCAACCTGGAAATTGCAAACATTGATTGCGTCATTCTAATCAACCAAACATCAATTTTTTTTTCTTTTCTTTTCTTCTTCACTGTAATATTACACAATGTTTACTCCTCATATACTTATACGCTAAATTACTATTGTCAGGAGATTATTGATAATGGAAGGAGAAAGAAGTTGGGGAAGGCCTAGCCAATCCAACAGAGGACGAAGACTCCTAGTCACCCGCCTGGCTCGTTACACGAAGAAGAAGGAGCTTTTAAGGGTCTTCAGCCCCTATGGGGTGGAGCATGCTGTTGTCTTGCAGAAGCCAACGGGTAACTAGGCCTTTTTGACATGTACTACGTCAAAACTGGCTAAGGAAATTATGGAAAGAACATTCATCGTCCATAAGCGAAAGCTTAGGATCCTACTGGCAGATTCCTGGCATGAAGACAGACTGATAATACCACGAACAGCTGTCGATCCGTTCCCAGGGTTAATAACAGACAAGTTACCTCTACCCGAAGAATGTATAGCGAAAATTGCGAGTTACCTCCCTTTCATCGACCGAGCTAGGCTAGAGCTAGTATCAAGAAGGTGGAGGAGAGGCACCCAGGCATCATTTAGTAAAATAAGAAACCTTAATTTGACTGATTGGCGATGGCCGAACGGCTGGAACGGAAAGGTTATTACGACAGAATCATTCTATTGGCTGATACAGAGAGCTGTGAATAACATTGTCGCTGTCAATATAGCAGACGAAGGGTTATCAAAATTAGTTAAACCCCATATCCTAGCAATTATAACTAGGAACTGTTCCAAATTAAGGAACCTAGATTTAACAGCTGCCACCGTTCGTCCATCCGCAATCAGAAATCTCATTGATATAGCAGCGGCTATAGAGAATTTAGGTATAGGGCAATGCCAGGGAGACATCGAAACGGTTTTGGCCCAAGTATTAGCGGGGGCAGCGAACCTAAAATCATTCAAAGCTACTCGTACTATATTAGGTGGGAAATCGTTAGTCAGTTTAAACCCCAATTTAGAACAGCTAACCCTGATACAATGCGAAAAATTACAGTCTGCCTACCTCTCTAAGATAATCGAAGCTCAGCAGAACTTAACGCACTTAGAGTTAAGTTTCCGAGACCCTCTGACGGACATTGCCATACTACATGCCTTGACAGCGAACACCAGGCTACACCAGACGCTGAAAACACTGAAGATCCACTTTTGCTCATTTGCCGAAACACAACCAGAACAGGGAGGACCTGAGCAGGAGGACGAGATGGAGATGGAAGTGGGGAACTTTGTCGAACTGGATGCAGGACCAGTAGATCAGGTATTGCCCATATTCCAAAAGTACGATCAGCTGATTGAATTGAGTTTGACGTTCTGTGGATGGGTGTGCGAAGGAACAATTAGGGAAATAAGCATAAACATGCCACTGGTCCAGCGCTTAAATTTGAGCGGATGTACAAATATAAGAGACGAATACGCATTGAAGCCGATAAGGAACTTAGACAGTCTCGAAATATTAACAATAAACAACATGTATCCAGCAGTGGAGGGCGGCGTATTCAAATTCTTACATTGAATACAGGAGATCCACTCCAGGGAAAATCAAGGTATAGACGATGAAGCTATATGTGGTGCAATCAGAAACTGTCCTCATTTAAGACTGATAGATGTTGAAGGATGCAAGAATATAGGCCGTTGTAAATCGTCGAGGACGACGATGATTTTAAGGAGGGAGGACTGTTACGTTCCGAACAAATTATGATCGGACAAGTTCGAACAATTATGTAATATATATATATATATATATATATATATATATATATATATATATATATTATCTCTTTTTCTGTCGGCCGTGCTGTGGCTTGATAATGCGTTAGCATTGTGGGAATTCCCTAATCAAACCCAGAGCGGTCTTTGATATGTAAAATAAAATCATTCCTTTCTCAAGCATCGCGATTGTTACATTTTATACAACGTATACCTTTTTTGAAATCAACATCGTTCAAATATCAAATCAAACAACGACCCATGTGAGTCGTAAGACAAAGGTTGATGTTATCATCATCTATAAATAAGGTACGAGGCCAAATCACTCTTAGACGTACAATCACGAGGTGCCTGTCGATTTGTCCGTAAGAAATATAGAGCAGCACTTGTCGCAGATAGTTATTGAATTTCATAGTACAAATCATTTACCTATCAGCATAGGACTCTGCTTACTTTAAATTAACTAATTACACTGTCCAACAAATTTCAACTTTTTTCATGTTTTCATATAACTGTTAGGTGGATCTTATAGAGTTTTTCGAGCTGATTCCGAATCTGGTCTTAATTTTTCTCCTACACGCACAGTTTTTGAGAAACATGAGTTTGAAAAAAAGACATATTTTTCGAATTTGAACAAATATTGTGATGTTATTATATAAGATATTGTATTGTTCTTTACAGCGAAAGATTCTCTAGACATTCCCGAATCCAGAGATGTGCTATAGTAATACATTATGATTGTTTAAACATGTTTAAAAACCTAACCTAACCTAACCTAACCTAACCTTTTTTTTTTTATTGTGGGGAAATGCTATACGCATTCCGTGGATCTGAGACCTTCCTCGGGGAGGGGAAATCCCTCCCCAAGGCTACTCAGTAAAACCCCACACCCGCCTAAGCTAATGTAAGGGGGGCCAGGATCTCTGAGAACTCAACTGGCCACCCCCTTAGCTAACATGCGTCCCAGGGGGAGTTGTTAGCTCCCCCTACCCTACTCTATAAGACCCCGGGCGGAGGGTCCCGCCCGGTGTCCCCATCCCTGGAGCCTTCGAGTTGGGCTTCTCGAACCGCAGTTCGGTCCACCCACAGCTCCCGGAGCCTTCGTGCGCTGCTCGGAGCAGCAGCAATGTGTGACCCCCTATGGGGCCACGCATCGCCGCCGCCCGGCCAGGGCATGAAGGCGCCGACACCGGCAAGGGAGGGTCGTCGGAAGCGCCTACGTACGCCCCGACCCTCCCCACCCCACCCCCCACGCGCCACCCCACCGGATCCCGTCTCCGGTAGATGGCCGGCACCCCCTACAAGGTACCGGGTAAAGGTCCCTCCGGGGTGCCGGTCCATCTCGGGGGGGAGAGACTACCTCCCCCCCAGAACCTTTTTTTTTTTTTTTTTTATTGTGGGGAAATGCTATTCGCATTCCGTGGATCTGAGACCTTCCTCGGGGAGGGAAAAATCCCTCCCCAAGGCTACTCAGTAAAACCCCACACCCGCCTAAACTAATGTAAGGGGGGGCCAGGATCTCTGAGAACTCAACTGGCCACCCCCTTAGCTAACATGCATCCCAGGGGGAGTTGTTAGCTCACCCCACCCTACTCTATAAGACCCCGGGCGGAGGGACCCGCCCGGTGTCCCCATCCCTGGAGCCTTCGAGTTGGGCTTCCCGAACCGCAGTTCGGTCCACCCACAGCTCCCGGAGCCTTCGTGCGCTGCTCGGAGCAGCAGCAATGCGTGATCCCCTATGGGGCCACACATCGCCGCCGCCCGGCCAGGGCAAGAAGGCGCCGACACCGGTAAGGAAGGGTCGTCGGAAGCGCACTCGCACGCCCCGACCCTTCCCACCCCACCCCCCACGCGCCACCCCACCGGAGCCCGTCTCCGGTAGATGGCCGGCACCCCCTACAAGGGACCGGGTAAAGGTCCCTCCGGGGTGCCGGTCCATCTCGGGGGGGAGAGACTACCTCCCCCCCAGGGGCCAGGGTCAGCTCACTCCCCCGGCCCCTCCATCCTCCGCCCTCCGGGGTGAGGGCAATCCACGGCGGTGGTGAGGACGGCTACCCCGCCCCCTACGCACCGCCAACACAGGGGACAACCCCACAGCCCCCCCACTACGGGGAGGCTCCCCCCCAGAACCTAACCTAACCTAACCTAACCTAAACATGTTTAAACATGTTTAAACAATCATACTGTATTACTATAGCACATCTCTGGATTCGGGAAAGTCTAGAGAATCTTTCGCTGTAAAGAACAATACAATATCTTATATAATAACATCACAATATTTGTTCAAAGTCGAAAAATATGTCTTTTTTTCAAACTCATGTTTCTCAAAAACTGTGCGTGTAGGAGAAAATTACGACCAGATTCGGAATCAGCGCGAAAAACTCTATAAGATCCACCTAACAGTTATATGAAAACATTTTTGTTGTTGGACAGTGTTATTCTTCTCTCTGTTTCTTTACTTGGTATTCGCGTTAACATCACGTATCTTTATCGCACGATCGGCGTCTCGTTAATAGTACTTGTGTTATAGAAGTGGATTTAACACCTACCTGCATGTGAAATGGAAATTTTTAATGGGAGAAGAAAAAATAGTTATGTATACGTTTACGAAGGATATTCTTATAACAAAGATTCTAAGAATCCAAAGATCTACCGTTGTTCTGGTCGACAAACTAACAAATGTAGAGGAACATTAATTCAAAAAGATGATCATTATTTTGTTCAAAAACCACACAGTCATCCTAACGACCCGCGCTGTGCAGAAATACTAAAATTAAAATCAATCATGCTGGAGGAATGTAGTAACAATCCTTCAGTAAAAAATAAAGACATCTTTGACAATATTTGTCGTACAAATTATGACGCAGCAACATATATTTCATACAATAGTATGAAATCGGTAATGTCAAGGAAGAAGACAAAATCACGACCAGGTTTGCCAAAAACTGTGCAGAGTGCGCACGAAATATTAGAAAATTATGATGTCCTGAAAGAAATTTACAAGGGATGTGCAATCTCGAACGATAACAAATACGCTCTAATTTTCTCTAATACTACATTGCTAACTGCATTAGAAAATGCCAAAGAAATATATATGGATGGTACTTTTTCTGTAAGTATTTAACATAAACCATTTATATGATTAATATCTTTCAAGTAAAGAATGTCTCTATTATTTCATCATTTTTTTGTCTGTTATTGGGTGGTACCACGAATGCCTCCTTTTCATCAACTTTACACTGTACACATACGTTACAATGACACGGTATACCACTATTCATAATTTCCATTACGCTTATCTCACATTGTCAGATTCAAAAATGATGTTAATTTACAGGGAATCGCTACCATTTTCGTTTTATGTGAATGTCGTACTAAGACAATGTACGAAGCAATATGGAGAAAAATAGTTTATCTTGTTCCATGATTGCAAGACAACTTAGAAACTGTCATGTGTGATTACGAGAGAGCTGCCATGGAAAGTGTACAAGCACAATTCCCCAGGGTTACCATACATGGATGCTGGTTTCATTTTACTCAGGTAGAATATAACTCATGGCATTTTTCATGTATTTTTTGCAATACGTACCTCATGAATCGAATAATCCTTTTTTTATTATTCAGGCTCTATTAAGGAAGTGGAAGAAGTTGGGGTTGCACGGAGCACCAAGAGAAATTCTGTCAATGGCTATGACAATGCCTTTAGCTCCATCTGATATGTTTCCAGAAGAATTACATCAAATCCAGTTAATCGCTGACCGTATATGCGACACATTTCCAAACGTACTTCTGTTTACGGCATATCTGCGCAATGTGTGGCTTCCTATTTCTTCCACGGTTAGCGTATACGGTTCTCCAGTGAGGACTAACAACATCGTTGAGTCGTTTAATAATACCCTTGCTCAACTCTTCCAAACAACACGGCCGAATCTGTGGATTTTTTTGGGTAAGTTTTAACGCGTTCTTAATACGTGCAATTCTTTTTGTTTCTTTGCACAACTATTTTTAAAAATATGATTTGCAGACAACTTGCTAAAACAAATCAAAGATGAAACGACTGATTACGAACGTTTATTAAAAAACTTAAAAGTCACACGGATTCGTACTCGTGCCAATAGAGAAAGGAACGCCAATATTAAGTTATTCCAAGATAACTTAGTTTCCGGGATACTGCCAATTGAACAATTTTTGAGGATGTTTAATAAAGATTATGAACAATAGCACTATGACGATAATGTATTGTCAAGTGGTACGTTTGCATACATTAACAACGTTACGTTCGACCTATGCTTTAAGTAAAATTTTTTTCATTCGTTTTCAGACTGTGATGAAAGTGATGCGTATAATGGAACACGCTTGAATGGAACATTTAGTACAGGTAAATACCTCTATCCCCAAACTGAGATGAATTCTATTAGCTATTTAATGTAAATCTTTTTCAGAAGACAGATTGCTCGAGTACACAACTAACGGAGACTTTTGTACTCGATATGGACAAGTAGAAAGTACAACAGTCGGTGATATAGATGGTACATGTTTCTAATTACTCCAGTCAATTTTATTTATTGTTTAACACGTCAATTATTATCGTACTTAATCTTTTATAGATGACATTCTACCAACATCGACAGATAACATTAATATGTGTATTGAAAATCAAAGAGTATCTACGAATAGTGCAGTAGGAGGTACGTTCTGTTGTACCTGTTTATTTTTCGTTTGTTGTTTTGTTTCAAGTGTACTCAAAGTAAACTACTACTAAAATTTATATTATTTTCTGTTGCTGCTACGTTTAACAACTAATAATTTATGTACATCATTTTTTGTAGGTAATGACATTTATGTATTATGTAACTGTAAAGATAACGAGCCTTGTGTACATTTAAGAAATGGGAACAAGGACGGAGCAATAGAGGGTAAATTTCTAATCACCAACTCTATCTTATTAATGCTTCGATTATGTGCTACAAAGTTAGTAAATTTTATTTGGTTCGTGTTGTGACGTGGCAAGTTTGCGGACGTCAATCCGAACCCCAGGCGTAAGACCGGGACCCGTTAAGCAGTGCCGAAACGAAAGGGCCGTTGCGATCGCTCTCCCTGGGAAGTTCGAGTACCAGAGGGAAAAATTAACGCGTTTGAATGTCGCGCCTCTGAGCGCGACGAGGAGTTTCAGATGACAAGAGCCAAACTCCTGATGGGAGCCAGGTACCTATTTCCGGCCGCTAATTAGCGAAATAATCTCGAGAAGAGACACTCGGAGGACCTATCGCGGACTTGCCGCCACCAGGAACATGCCGAGATGGGAACGAGCCCGGGCCAACAAACCTGGAGGAGCAGAGGAGGAATTCGGGGATTCGAGATTAACACCAGCTCAACCTCATCGCCCCTCATCCGGAGCGCCCCAAAGAGAAGACTGCCGGAATGGCCCGTTCCAACCTCACCGCGCACCGCGACATCGAAGAAAGTCGTCTTCGGCGAAACTACAAATTGTCGGGGATTCGGGGGGACAAGAGCCCGCGAGCCGTCCCTGCCGCGAGAACCACCGCGATAGGCCCGAGTGTCGCGCCGGCGGAAATAGTTGAGGGAGTAGGGGGACGCCTCGCTTCCGCGTTCCCGAGCCTAAGGGAATTGGGTCACTGTGCCGTAGGATCGCTGAGAACCTAGTCGTTAAATATTGCGTATCTGAACTAAGTCGTTTGCAACTGCCGAGGCGAAACGTCCAGCTTCGTTTGGTAAGTGCCGGTCAGGCTTTGCGTTAATTCCTTAGTACTTGATTCGTGTTGGCTCGGGAGTGTTATTTGCGAGTTATTGTTCTTTGCGTCGCGTATCACGTTTCCGTCTGCGTTGCCGAAAGAGTGAAATCGACACGCGGAACGTCAAGACGGCCGTGGTTGATCACGCTGCCGGAACCTCGCACGGGGACGATCCGGAACGTGCCGAATTTACTTTAGAGAATCGTTCTTCCTCGAGGCTGCCCACGGTGGGACGACGCGACGTGCCCGTTTCGTTCATAAAGATCGTTTTGCCGCATCCTTCGACACAGTCGCGGAGAGAATCGCGTATTCCATCTGAGCTCGGTAGATTCGTGCCGTAAAGGCTTGTACAATTCACGCAGAATCGTGTGACTGCCGAGCTCGACGCGTAGGGACAGCGAAACTTCGATCTCGCGCGAACGGCTGCCGACCTGCCGTTAATTCATTGTAAAAGCGCCGGTAAAATTTTATATTTGTTGCCGACTCTCGTCAGCAACTGGACGATAGCGAATAAACGCTCATTTTGCCGAAATACTGTCTCATTCTTTCCTCGTGAGAAAAGTTCCCGTCGCGGGGAATGTCCTGTCCGCTCCTCGCGTCCCTGGCCATTTACCGCGCTATCCTAGGCCTTCGCGCAGAACCTGTTGTTTCGGGAATCGTCCGCTGAGTCGTAAGCCATTTTCCGGCTTTTTCGCGTGGTGCGATAACGTGTCTGGCGCCCGGTTTCTCGTTCGCGACCCGAATCACGCAGGATCTGTTTGTCGCGGGCGGACCACGTGTCGCGCGACCGAACGTGGCCCGGCTAAAACGCCTTTTAAAGACCCGTAGTCGCCCCGCTTCCCCTTCTGCGAAATGGACGACGTGACAGTGTTTAATGTATCCTGTGTTTTAGGTGATGTTTCTTCAACATTCATTGATTATCCCAGTAACATTTGTGCGGAAGCTTTGCAGTAATTACACATAAATGTGGATAATAGAACTGATGGTATGTTTAACCTTCACTAACATTTGCAGATGATGATCAAGTTTTTAGATATTATTTTATTAATTAAAATCGTTTTGCAGATATTGACATTTGTATAAACGGTAGTCAAATTGATGACCAGAGTTTAATAGAAGGTAAATTTTTTACTTATACATACCTTTACTTTTGGTTTTCATTCAATACTTTGTTAGCATTTAATTTGTTACTTTTGTGAATACAGTGCAAAATGATACATGTGTATAAAATACAATAGAGTGCTTTCAAAACGATTAAATATGAAGAAGATTCCGGTACCCTGAGATCTCACTAGATGGCGCGTGGCATGGGCGAAGCTGATTGGGGAATTTGATTCGCGTATAGATTTTCTTGTCTGAATCTCGTGCTCGATGTCTTTACGAATGCACAGACAGAATGTGATCATACAACATTGAATTAATCAATTTTTTTACCTCAGAAATGCGATTTAAGAGAGTGAAAAAATCGGCTCCTGTGGAATATTTGGAAATTCGTGTTCAAAAAAATGTATTTTAATTATTGAATAAACTTTATTTGTTATAAATATAACTTGAGATGTTTATTTTAACAGAACTAGTAACAGAATGAATCAGAAATCGAAGAAACATAATAACGTTGAAATAAACAAAAGATTATTAACAAAAGTAACATATAAATCAATAAAAAAAAGTATAAACGAAAAGGCCGCTCTTAAGAAATACAAATAGAGAAGAGTGGCCGTGGTCGTAAAATTATTTTCCTCCTTGATGCGCCGGAAGCGCCACAACGAGGAGCGGGAGAAACATCTTGACGTTGAGGCGCCACAAATATATACAAAAATGTTCGAATCGCTTACAACATCACAGGTCGGCGCCATGGTTAAGGAATCAGATTACGGGATTCAAATCCTGCCCAACACGAAATTTTCTTTTTCCATGCATTATTTTTTATTTTCTCAATTTCTTATTATATGGTTTACATATATGATTTTAACAATATTTTTTCATGTTTTAAAAATATTTAAATAACATTTTTTAGTAAAATACAGAGTTTAATAGAAGGTAAATTTTTTAATTATTCATATCATTACTTTTGGTTTTCATTCAACAGTTTGTTACTTTTGATAAATACAGTGTAAATGATATATGTCTATAAAATACAATGGAGTGTTTACAAAACGAAAATATATATATGTAGTACATAATATTATACAATATCATTTTATATTGTTATCTATAAATGCAAAATTACATTTCACAAAAGTACTATTTTTAAATTAATCTCGTTTTGGTGTATTCTGTTTCCATTTCCAGAAGAAGCATCTGTGCAAAAGAGTTGCTGCTGCAAGTCAGGCGTCTCCAGGATAGTATTACCACGCGGTCTATCTTATTACTGCAAATATTAATAAATAATTCTATATTAACCAAACCAAAGCATTTTTTAAATATCCTTCCATACATAGTTAATAAATTTACATCAACGTTGAATTCAAATAAGATTATAATGTTCAAATACTTGTATCACAAGAGCAATTGCTTTAACACAATGTAGTCTAATAGCATATAAACAATATACAATAATTAAATTATTAATACTTCTAATGCAAGAATCTTCTAATCAAATACATAAATATGAATATAAACATTGAACAAGGTAAGTATGGATTAAGGTATGCTCAATATATGTATTAGCAAATAGTTTTTTATGACATTTATTACACAACGATCACAACAACAGTAATGGTGTGTTAAATATTGCCTAACTGTATGTACATTGATTCGAGGGATAATTCTGCAAAAAAACAAAATATGCTGGATGGTAAATAATTGGCAAACTATTTTATCTTGCAATAATCAGGATTTTACCTTGTTCAAATTTGAATAGTCCAACTAATCGATCTGCTTCGTACGCCACATGTAAAAGATACATTTAAAAAATCACAAAGTATCGCATTCACTCTTTACAAAAACGCTTATATTTCATAGGCAGCAGATACTTATCTAAATTATCATTTGTACACAGAATTATTCAGGAGCCTTGAAAGAAACAGAACTGTTTTCATTCGAGTTTACTATATTCCCAGTTCTTAGTGTTGTGGAAAGTCTGTACGTTCCCTCTAACTTCCTTGATTCCACTTTCGTTATATCATGCTAATTTTGGCGGCAGCTTAATTATTGACTTTCAAGCCACTATTATATGCTTGTCATGCTGATGCAAATAGATACATATTACTTTGCAATGAGGATACAACGCACCGTGGTCATACAATATTGTCAAACACTTATCCACTACTAATAAAATGTAACAAACTAGTCAATCTGCATTACTAGACAATATTATTGTATCTTTTATCCTATTTCATGCAATACATGGATGAATATTCCTCAGGTATCTTAATAACTATCTTGCAATTATTCCTCTATTCTAACCTACACCTGTCAAATGATATACATAATTTACTGACCACTGTAATAATAGAACTACACATTCATATTAAATTCACTTCCAAATTTAAAATGTTCGACCATGTATGAATCACATAATATACGAATT
The DNA here is from genome assembly GCA_916610235.2 of Lasioglossum morio. Taxonomy (NCBI): domain Eukaryota; kingdom Metazoa; phylum Arthropoda; class Insecta; order Hymenoptera; family Halictidae; genus Lasioglossum; species Lasioglossum morio. The sequence goes on along the minus strand of CAKAJA020000157.1, from coordinate 302,281 downwards.
TGAATTGACCAACAATACCACCATCTGCAGACTCCCAAAATCAATGATTTTAAAACATATTTCGTCAAGTGCCAGGAATGCGAATCGGACGGCGTCCAAACGGCACGGCGTCCAAAAGGAACGCGTCCAATCGGCCCGGCGTCCAAAAGAAACGCGTTCAATCGGCCCGACGTCCAAAAGGAACGCGTCCAATTGGCCCGACGTCCAAAAGGAACGCGTCCAATTGGCCCGCCGTCCAAAAGGAACGCGTCCAATCGGCCCGCCGTCCAAAAGGAACGCGTCGAATCGGGACCGTCCAATCGGCACCCGTCCAATCGGTCCGCGTCCAAGTGGGAAACCCCCGTACCGACGCGCCAGAACGCTCTTCGCGAGACGCTCGATCGTCCGCCGTGATGACCCGCTCGACGGTTATTTCAATTTTTTTCGAAAAATACTCATCCGAGAGCGTTGAAACTTCGTAAAACTGCATTAAACGCGGTATTATACAGGGATCTAACATTTAGAATCGTCCGAAAGAGCCAATATTTTCAATTTATTCGATAAATAATGGTCGCAGAGCTTTGAAACTTGATATTTATTGTTAAAATGCGTTATTATACGATCGTATAATACAGCGTTATTATATGATCTAACATTTATAGTAGTCTACTTACGATAGAAAAAAAGTTTACTCTTGACGCTGGGACTTTGAAAAATGTCGCTCGTTCGATCGTGGTAAGTTATCCGCCCGAACATTATTTTCAATTTATTCGATAAATAATGGTCGTAGAGCTTTGAAACTTGATATTTATTGTTAAAATGCGTTATTATACAATGATCTAACATTTATAATAGTCTACTAACGATAGAAAAAAAATATACGTGTGGAAAACCACGCGCGGTGGAAGTGAAACTTCCTGCAGTCTAGTAATGTTTAGAAGCATATTAAGATTGGAAATGTTAAAAAAAAAACAAGATCAGGAACAACCAATACAAAAAAAAACAAGATCAGGTACAACTAATACAAAAAACAAGATCAGGAACAACTAATACAAAAAAAATCATAGAAAAAGTTTCACTTCAAACATAATGAACGATCAAAATTTGCTTCGCAAAGAAGGAAAGCGTATGAGAAAGAAAGAAACGTAGTTCATAGCATTTCCCATACGCTCTCCTTCTTTGCGAAGCAAATTTTGATCGTTCATTATGTTTGAAGTGAAACTTTTTCTATGATTTTTTTTGTATTAGTTGTTCCTGATCTTGTTTTTTGTATTAGTTGTTCCTGATCTTGTTTTTTTTTTGTATTGATTGTTCCTGATCTTGTTTTTTTTAACATTTCCAATCTTAATATGCTCCTAAACATTACTAGACTGCAAGAAGTTTCACTTCCACCGCGCGTGGTTTTCCACACGTATATTTTTTTTTCTTTACACTTTTCTCTACACTTTCGGCTCCTGTTTGTAAGAAATAAGTTTTCATGAAAGATACGTTAGCACAACCCTGTATATGTATTCAGTTTGATTGAAAATGTGGGATTCTACTTAGATTTTGGTAAACACATTAGTATAATAATACTTTGTAAACACCGCACTGAGCTTCTTCTGCGCGACTAATTTTGTTTTTAAATGAAAATATATTTATTCATTTGGATTGAAAACGTGGATTCTACTTAGGTTTTGGTAAACACACATCAGTATAATAATACTTTGTAAACACCACACTGAGCATCTTCTGCGCGACTAATTTTGTTTTTAAATGAAAATATATTTATTCATTTTGATTGAAAACGTGGATTCTACTTAGATTTTGGTAAACACACATTAGTATTTCTATTTTATTTTTGATTTTACTTCCACTCGCCCGTAAGACGGCGCAGTCTAAATATCTCTATATGTCTGTAGTCGTAACATAACCATGAATTTGTAACCTCTTCGTTTGATCCTACTACCGAGCATTTTATTCGTTGCGATATATTCGAAAATGTTCGCTATCATTCTAAAGATCATTGGTTGTCCCCAATCGGTGGACCGGGGTTCGAAGCCCGTCGGGGTAAGAAATAATTCTTCTCCGTTCATTCTCAGTTTAAATTTTCGCGCCCCACTTTCCACTTCCGTGACATCGAAACGTCACATATCCGTGACATCGAAACGTTACATATCCGTTATATCGAAACGTCACATCCGTTATTTTAGAAAATTGTTACCCTCAGCAAAGAAGTTTCACTTCAAAAAGCCCGATCTGGTTATCAAAGACCAGGAAAGGCTTTTGGTAGTAGACGTGACGGTACGGTACGAAGGCAAAG